>JBAIAC010000669.1:0-250009 GCA_037349315.1 Chelydra serpentina
GGGGCCCCTGGCTGGGGGTCTGGGCTCGGGGGGGGGGTCTGGGGCCCTGGCTGGGGGTCTGGGCTCGGGGGGGTGGCTGGGGCCCTTGGCTGGGGGTCTGGGCTCTGGGGGGGGGTCTGGGGCCCTTGGCTGTGGGTCTGGGCTCTGGGGGGGGGTCTGGGGCCCCTGGCTGGGGTTCTGGGCTCTGGGGGGGGTCTGGGGCCCCTGGCTGTGGGTCTGGGCTCTGGGAGCGGTCTGGGGCCCCTGGCTGGGGGTCTGGGCTCTGGGGGGGGGGGTCTGGGGCCCCTGGCTGGGGGTCTGGGCTCTGGGGGGGGGGCTCTGGGGCCCCTGGCTGGGGGTCTGGGCTCTGGGGCCCCTGGCTGGGGGTCTGGGCTCTGGGGGGGGGGTCTGGGGCCCCTGGCTGGGGGTCTGGGTCTGGGGGGGGGGGAGGTCTGGGGCCCCTGGCTGGGGGTCTGGGCTCTGGGGGGGGGGTCTGGGCCCCTGGCTGGGTGCTGGGCTCTGGGAGGGGTCTGGGGCCCCTGGCTGGGGGCTGGGCTCTGGGGTGGACTGGGGCCCCTGGCTGGGGGGCTGGGCTGGGGGGGTCTGGGGCCCCTGGCTGGGGGGCTGGGCTCGGAGGGGGTCTGGGGCGCCTGGCTGGGGGTCTGGGCTCGGGGGCGGGGGTCTGGGGCTCTGGGCTCTGGGGGAGGTCTGGGGCCCCTGGCTGGGGATTCGGGGGCTTGGGCCTCTGGGTGGGGGTCTGGGCTCTGGGGGGGGGTCTGTGGCTCCTGGCTGGGGGTCTGGGCTCTGGGTCCCCTGGCTGGGGGTCTGGGCTCTGGGGGGGGGGTCTGGGGCCCCTGACTGGGGGTCTGGGCTCGGGGGGGGTCTGGGGCCCTTGGCTATGGGTCTGGGCTCTGGGGGGGGTCTGGGGCCCCTGGCTATGGGTCTGGGCTCAGAGGGGGTCTCGGGCCCCTGGCTGGGGGTCTGGCTCTGGGGGGGTCTGGGGCCCTGGCTGGGGGGTCTGGGCTCGGAGGGGGTCTGGGGCCCCTGGCTGGGGGTCTGGGTTCTGGGGGGGGTCTGGGGCCCTGGCTGGGGGTTTGGGCTCGGAGGCGGTCTGGGGCGCCTGGCTGAGGGTCTGGGGCGCCTGGCTGGGGGTCTGGGCTCTGGGGGGGGTCTGTGGCCCTGGCTGGGGGTCTGGGCTCTAGCGGGGGTCTGGGTCCCCTGGCTGGGGCCTGGGCTCGGGGGGGGGGTCTGTGGCCCCTGGCTCGGGGTCTGTGTTGGGGGGGGGGTCTGGGGCCCTTGGCTGGGGGTCTGGCGCTCCTGGCTGTGGGTCTGGGCCTCTGGGGGCGGTCTGGGGCCCCTGGCTCGGGGTCTGGGGCCCCTGGCTCGGGGTCTGGGCTCGGGGGGGGAGGGTCTGGGCCCCTGGCTGGGGTCTGGGGCCCCTGGCTAGGGATCTGGGCTCGGGGGGGGGGGGGGGTCTGGGGCCCCTGGCTGGGGGTCTGGGCTCTGGGGGGGGGGGTCTGGGGCCCCTGGGCTGGGTGTCTGGGCTCTGCAGGGGGGTCTGGGGCCCTGGGCTGTGGGTCTGGGATCTGGGGGGGGGTCTGGGGCCCTGGCTGGGTTCTGGGCTCTGAGGGGGGGGGGGGTCTGGGGCCCCTGGCTGTGGGTCTGGGCTCTGGGAGCGGTCTGGGGCCCCTGGCTGGGGTCTGGGCTCTGGGGGGGTCTGGGGCCCCTGGTTCAGGGTCTGGGCTCTGGAGGGGTCTGGGGCCCCTGGCTGGGTGCTGGGCTCTGGAGGGGTCTGGGGCCCTGGCTGGGGGGCTGGGCTCTGGGGTGGACTGGGGCCCCTGGCTGGGGGTCGGGGCTGGGGGGGGGTCTGGGGCCCCTGGCTGGGGGTCTGGGCCCCTGGCTGGGGGTCTGGGCTCTGGGGGGGGTCTGGGGGCCTGGGCTCTGGGGGGGGGGTCTGGGGCCCTGGCTGGGGGTCTGGGCTCGGAGGCGGTCTGGGGCGCCTGGCTGGGGGTCTGGGCTGGGGGGGTCTGGGGCCCCTGACTGGGGGTCTGGGCTGGGGGGGGTCTGGGGCCCCTGGCTGGGGGTCTGGGCTCTGGGGGGGGGGTCTGGGGGCCCTGGCTGGGGGTCTGGGCTCTGGGGGGGGGTCTGGGGCCCCTGGCTGGGGTCTGGGCTGTGGGGGGGGGTCTGGGGCCCCTGGCTGGGGGTCTGGGCTGGGGGGGGGGTCTGGGGCCCCTGGCTGGGGGTCTGGGCCCCTGGCTGGGGGTCTGGGCTCGGGGGGGGTCTGGGGCCCCTGGCTATGGGTCTGGGCTCGGAGGGGATCTCGGGCCCCTGGCTGGGGGTCTGGGCTCGGAGGTGGTCTCGGGCCCTGGCTGGGGTCTGGGCTCGGGTGGGGGGTCTGGGGCCCCTGGCTGGGGGTCTGGGCTCGGGGGGGGGGTCTGGGGCCCCTGGCTGGGGGTCTGGGCTCGGGGGGGTGTCTGGGGCCCTTGGCTGGGGGTCTGGGCTCTGGGGGGGGGTCTGGGGCCCTTGGCTGGGGGTCTGGGCTCGGGGGGGGGGGGTCTGGGGCCCTGGCTGGGGGTCTGGGCTCGGGGGGGGTCTGGGGCGCCTGGCTGGGGTCTGGGCTCTGGGGGGGGTCTGGGTCCCCTGGCTGGGCGTCTGGGCTCTAGCGGGGGTCTGGGTCCCCTGGCTGGGGGTTTGGGCTTGGGGGGGGGGGGTCTGGGGCCCCTGGCTGGGGTCTGTGTTGGGGGGGGGGGTCTGGGGCCCTGGCTGGGGTCTGTGTTGGGGGGGGGGTCTGGGGCCCCTGGCTCGGGGTCTGTGTTGGGGGGCGGGGTCTGGGGCCCCTGGCTGGGGGTGTGGGCTCTGGGGGGGTCTGGGTCCCCTGGTTGGGTGCTGGGCTCTGGGGGGGTCTGGGGCTCCTGGCTGGGGGTGTGGGCTCTGGGGGGGGTCTGGGGCCCTGGCTGGGGTCTGGGCTCGGAGGCGGTCTGGGGCGCCTGGCTGGGGGTCTGGGCTGGGGGGGGTCTGGGGCCCCTGGCTGGGGGTCTGGGCTGGGGGGGGTCTGGGGCCCCTGGCTGGGGGTCTGGGGCCCCTGGCTGGGGGTCTGGGCTCTGGGGGGGGGGGGTCTGGGGCCCCTGGCTGGGGGTCTGGGCTCTGGGGGGGGGGTCTGGGGCCCCTGGCTGGGGGTCTGGGCTCTGGGGGGGGGGTCTGGGGCCCCTGGCTGGGGGGCCTGGGCTCTGGGGGGGGGGTCTGGGGCCCTGGCTGGGGGTCTGGGCTGGGGGGGGTCTGGGGCCCCTGGCTGGGGGTCTGGGGCCCCTGGCTGGGGTCTGGGCTCGGGGGGGGTCTGGGGCCCCTGGCTATGGGTCTGGGCTCGGAGGGGATCTCGGGCCCCTGGCTGGGGGTCTGGGCTCGGAGGTGGTCTCGGGCCCTGGCTGGGGGTCTGGGCTCGGGGGGGGGGTCTGGGGCCCCTGGCTGGGGGTCTGGGCTCTGGGGGGTGTCTGGGGCCCTTGGCTGGGGTCTGGGCTCGGGGGGGGGGGGTCTGGGGCGCCTGGCTGGGGGTCTGGGCTCGGAGGCGGTCTGGGGCGCCTGGCTGGGGGTCTGGGCTCTGGGGGGGTCTGGGTCCCCTGGCTGGGCGTCTGGGCTCTAGCGGGGGTCTGGGTCCCCTGGCTGGGGTCTGTGTTGGGGGGGGGTCTGGGGCCCCTGGCTCGGGGTCTGTGTTGGGGGGGGGGGTCTGGGGCCACTGGCTGGGGGTCTGGGCTCTGGGGCGGGGTCTGGGGCCCCTGGCTGGGGGTCTGGGCTCTGGGGGAGGTCTGAGGCCTCTGGGTCACGCTGGGCTCTGGGGGGTCTGGGGCTCCTGGCTGGGGGTGTGGGCTCTGGGGGGGTCTGGGGCCCTGGCTGGGGGTCTGGGCTCGGAGGGGGTCTGGGCTCTGGGGGTGGTCTGGGGCCCCTGGCTGGGGTCTGGGCTCTGGCGGGGGTCTGGGGCCCCTGGCTGGGGGTCTGGGCTCGGGGGGCGGGTCTGGGGCCCCTGGCTGGGGTCTGGGGCTCGGGGGGAGGGTCTGGGGCCCCTGGCTGGGGGTCTGGGCTCTGGGGGGGTTCTAGGGCCCCTGGCTCGGGGTCTGGGCTCTGGGGGGGGGGTTCTGGGGCCCCTGGCTCGGGGTCTGGGCTCTGGGCGGGGTCTGGGTTTCCTGGCTGTGGGTCTGGGCTCTGGGGAGGGTGTGGGGCCCCTGCTCAGGGTCTGGGCTGTGGGGGGGTCTGGGGCCCCTGGCTGGGGGTCTTGGCTCGGGGGGGGGGGGTCTGGGGCACCTGGCTGGGGGTCTGTCACGGAGTATAGGGGCTGTGCTCTGGGGGGGGTGTCGGTGTCACAGAGATCGATGGATCGAAACCATCCTCTGCTAGCTTCTGTTGTATTACTTACAGCATAGAAAAGAGGAGCAAATTCTCTCTGTTTACACTTCCACAGCGATGACAGGAAGGAATAAACACCCAGCAGAGCCCGGCCCCACAGGCCCCCCAGGACTCCCCCTGCAGTGGCCAGAGTGTCAGCCGGCCCCTGGGGCTTCCCCCTCCCCAGGGGTACAATGGGCGCTTTGGGGGCTTTCCACCACACCTGTCACGGAGTATAGGGAGTCCGGCCCTGCACCCCTCTTCCCGGATTCACTGGGAGTCTCAGCCAGTCAGTGGAACAGAAGGTTTATTAGAGATGCCAGGAACACAGCCCAACCAGAGCTTGTCAGTACATCCAGGACCCCTCAGTCGGGTCCTTCCGGGGGGCAGGGAGCTTAGACCCCAGCCTGGGGCTCCCTGCATTTCACCCCACAGCTCCAACCGGGGCAGGGAGGCCAGACCCTGTCTGCCTCTCTCCCCTCTTCTCCAGCCAGTTTCAAACTCCAACCCAAAAGCCAAACCCTCCAGCAGTCTCTCTCCCTCCCCCGGGGCCCCTCCTCTAGCCTGTCCATTCTCCCAGCCAAAGGTGTCACCTCCCAACCCCCGTCCCTGGCTCATGTTACGGCCTCAGGTAAAGTCTCACATTTCCAATGCAGCCTTTCCCTCAGTCAGATCCATCTCGCTCTCTACTCCTTCACATCTCTCCCCCCTCCGAGACCGAACTGAGCGGGGTCACTTTAGCCAGTGACCCGGGGAAGTTCGAACCTGGTCACACCAGGCCGTTCCAGTTCCACGGGCTCCCTTAGGTTGGGTGGGCTTGATGGCACCCGCAGGCCGCATGTGGGAAGGTTTATGCGGCCCGTGCCCTCTTCCCATCCCAAAACCCTTGGGGTTCAAGCTGAGATCAGGTCTTTTCCCAGCGCTCCAGTCTGGAGGGCTGTAGTTCGGGCTCTCTTGGTTAAGAGCCTCCCTCTTGATCTGGTCCCCTCTCTGCCCACGTGTCTCTGTCACCAGCCGCTCGGCATCGGCCCCTTTTCCTGGATGAAGCCACGTCGGGGCGAAGTGGTGACCATACCCGTAAAGCGCCACCCAAATAGATCCGGCTGCTGCTTCTTAAGGGCCTGCCCCATGGCCAGGCATTCCTTCTCTATGGCCTGACCGTTCTGCCTCCAGGGCAGCCACTCCTTGCTCAGATACCCGATGGGGTATCTCTCCCCCTTCGCATAGGCCTGCATCAGCACCGCGCCCAGCCCTGTGTCTGAGGCTTCGGTGAACACTGTACAGGGCTTGGCCCGGTCTGGGTTTACTCGATCTATTGGGCCCTGGATTAGAGCCTCCTTCAGCGCACAGAGAGCCCTCTCGCCCTGCTCGGTCCAGACTGCCTCGTCTGGCTTCCCCTTCTTACCTAGCTCTGTGATGGGGGCAGCTAGGGAGCTAAAGGGGGTACAAACCTCTGGTAGTATCCCACCATCCCGCTAAAGGCCTGGACCTGTTTCTTGGTCTGGGGAACAGGCCAAACTCTGATCGCCTCCACCTTGGCCAGCCCTGGGCTGTTGAATGACTGGTTCACCTCTAAAGCCAGCCTGTCCTTGGCCTCTCTCTCCAGGTTCTGGGCTCTTTTCCCAGTTACTCTGACTGGGGGACACCTTGATGGAAGGAGGGGCTCCCATCTCAGGGGAGAGATCCATCAGGGGGTCTTCCCCATTCTCCTCCCAATTGTCCCTTACCGGTTCTAGGGGTCCCCTTACTCTCCTCCCATACCACAGCTTGAAAGGGAAGCCCCCTGGTGATTCCTGGGGCACTTCCTTGTGCCATCGGTGGGGCAGGTACTTGTCCCAGTCCTGTGGATGCTGATTGATGCAAGTCTTCAGCATCAGCCTCATGGTCCCCTGAACTCTCTCCACCAGCCCATTGCACTGGGGATGATATGCTGAGGCCCAACTGTGCCGGACCCCACATTTCTCCCACAAGCACCGGAGCAGGGCCGACATGAAGTTGGACCCTTGGTCTGTCAGGACTTCCTTGGGGAACCCCACTCGGCTGAAAATGGTCAGCAGCGCATCCGCCACGGTGTCTGCTTCAATGGAGGATAAGGGCACCGCCTCGGGGTAGCGGGTGGCAAAATCTACCACCACCCGAATGTACTTCTTCCCCGACTGGGCTGCCCTGCTGAGGGGGCCAACCCCATTCATAGCCACCTTCTGGAAAGGTTCCTCCCTGATGGGCAGGGACCTCCAGGGATCTTCTCCCTTACCCTGGACCAGGTATAATAGCCGGTGATGATACTTCGGGTGCCCCACCGGCTGCCTCCTGATTCCCCGCAGTTCTACTTCCCCTTGGGAAGCCCATTCCCGGCACAGGAATCCCTTCTCCCACAGGGATCTGTCGCTGCAGTCTTCCCCAAGGGGGTTTGCAGCGCTGTGGCCAGCAAGCTCCCTTAGCTTCTCCGAAGTGGGATCCCTCTGCAGCTCACTGGCCAGGCCTGGGGTCACGGCCCCACTGAGCCCTGTCCCTGGTGGCTCCCTCCCTGCCGTGGAATCACTTCCCGGCAGCACCTCTGGACCAGGCAAGCCTGGTTGGCAGCCGTCCTGCCCTGCCTGTGTGTTCCCCCACTCAGCTGGGGTCTCTGCTCCCCCGGGGCTCAGCGCTGCCCTGGCTGTCCCTGTGGGGCCAGGCAGCGAGCTCGCTGCTTTGGTAACAGCATCAGAGCCAGCGTGAGCCACCTCTCCAGTGTGCAGTGGGGTGGGGAGCATCTCTCTGACCCACCCCGCCCTAGGGGTCTGGTTACAGGCAGGCAGGTAACCGGGGCCTGGCAGCTCCTCCCCCCTGCCAGCCAGGTCATTTGCATTTTCACTGACCATTTCCCTCTTAGCCAATTGGTTTCCTGAGTTCAAATTCAAATCCTCGGCCGTTACAGGGCCTGGATCCTGTCCCAAAGATACACAGTCACCCCCCAACAGCACCTCACCGCTGATATCCTGGAGACCCCCAACCACCAGCCAGCCCGACCCCTCCTGGGTCTGCACAGGGATCTGGGCCATAGGCAGGGCGAATGGGTCCGTCCCGGGGACCCTCACCCAGGTCACACAGCCCCCCAGCAGCTGGTGGGGGTGCACCACCCGGGGCCTGACCACAACTCTCTCTGTCCCGGGGTCTTGCCACCCCCCGAATGTCTCTCCATTGACCATCAGCTTCCGTTTCCACTGGGGGTCCATAGGGCTTGAGTCCAGGGCCAGGAGTGGAAATCCGTCCACCATCCCACCCTTCTGGCTGGTGGAGTTTATGGCCTTGGGACCCAGCAAGGGGGTTAAATCCGGGGCTTTTCCGCAGGGTCTCCCTGGTTCCAATCACCAGCCTGCCTCCAAGGCAGTGAGGTGGGCCTCCACATCCCCACCCTCCTTAACCAGGGGCAGCAATTTAGGATCGAGGTTCCCTGCGGAGCTGGCACCCCGGGATCTGTCCCCACTTACCCCTGGCCAGTCCCCTATGCCTCTCCATTCCACCACCGCAAGTTCACGCTGCTGCTTCTTCTGTAGGTCTTTCTCGGGCTCTTGCTGTCTCTCACCGTCCTCTTGCTCTCTCAGACTCAGCTCCAGTCCCATCCGTCTCCGATCCCCTGCTGGGGAACCCGATCGTGAAGACCCCCGTCTGGTTGGGGACCAGACTCTTGGGGATGCCAGGCTATCACTCCAGCTGCTCCCAGATCCTGCTGTAGCCCCATTGGGGTCCGGAATCTGCTCCCTGGAATGGTCATCTTCCTCCAGCCGCGTGATTAACTGGGCTTTAGTGAGCTTTCCAATGGGTATCCCTCTCTTTTGCACAGGGTTACAATGCTCTTCTTAAGGAGAAGGCGATACGCCATCACTTCACAGCTCCCAAGGTTTGGCTGTGGACTCGCAGGCCTGTGTGCTCTTAGCTCCCCACGGTTTCCAGGACGAACCCCAAGTGTGCCAGCCCTTCTCCAGGTCACCGCCTCTTTGCCAGGGTCGAGCTGCAGCTCCTGCGCCCCTGGGTCACTCACGGCACCCCCAGGGGAACCCTGTCCCTGCAAAATTCCTTCTCCCTCCCAGGGCCAAGCCGCAGGCACCTCCGCCCTGGGACTGCTCACTGTAGCCCCCAGGGCGACCCCCTCATTGCACAGTCCTCGCTGGACACACACTCCCAGGGGTTAAGCGTAGCTCCTCCGCTCCCCGAAACCGCTCCTCCGTGAGCCTTCAGCACGCCTGGTCCTCGTTAGCCCCCCTTCGTTCTACTGCTCCCCAGTTACTTACTGCAGGAAGCGCCGTTCACGGGGTGCAGAACGTCCCGCCGCTGCCACCAGTTGTTACGGAGTATAGGGGAGTCCGGCCCTGCACCCCTCTTCCCCGGATTCACTGGGAGTCTCAGCCAGCCAGTAGAACAGAAGGTTTATTAGAGATGCCAGGAACACAGTCCAACCAGAGCTTGTCAGTACATCCAGGACCCCTCAGTCGGGTCCTTCCGGGGGGCAGGGAGCTTAGACCCCAGCCTGGGGCTTCCTGCATTTCGCCCCACAGCTCCAACCGGGGCAGGGAGGCAGACCCTGTCTGCCTCTCTCCCCTCTTCTCCGGCCAGCTTCAAACTGAACTCTCCAGCCCCTCCTCCCTCTTTGTCTGTTTCCCGGGCCAGGAGGTCACCTGATCCCTTTGTTCGAACACCTTCAGCTCATACCTTTGCAGGGCAGAGCCCGGGGCCATCGGTTGCTAGACCGAGTGTCAGCCATTCTCTGTGTCCAGGCCCATCTGTAACAATCATGCATCCTTGTTCCACCACCTAGAAACTCAAGCACTGCATAGGGGAAACCGAGGCACCCACATAGTACTCAGGAAAAACCTTAACAACAGTCCTAGTTCATCACAGCGGGGCTCTGGCTCCATTGGGAGCCGGGGGCGGGGCATCTCCTGGGCGCGGAGCTCTTGCCCAGCGCGGGGGCAGAAGAGCTCCTGGGGGCGGGGCTCTGGCTCCATTGGGAGCCGGGGGTGGGGCATCTCCTGGGGGCGGGGCTCTGGCACAGCCGGGGGCGGGGCAGCTCCTGGGGGCAGGGCTCTGGCACAGAGCGCGGACGGGGCAGCTCCTGCGGGCGGGGTCTGGCATAGCCCGGGGGCGGGGCAGCTCCTGGGGGCGGGACTCTGGCACAAAGCGGGGACGGGGCAGCTCCTGGGGCGGGGCTCTGGCACAGCCCGGGGGCGGGGCATCTCCTGCGGGTGGTGCTCTGGCTCCATTGTGAGCCAGGGGTGGGGTCAGCTCCTGGGGGCGGCGCTCTGGCACAGAGCGGGGGCGGGTCAGCTCCTGGGGGCGGGGCTCTGGCTCCATGGGGAGCCGGGGGCATGGCAGCTCCTGGGGGTGGGGCTCTGGCACAGCCCGGGGGCGGGGCAGCACCTTGGGGAGGGGCTCTGGCTCTATTGTGAGCCGGGGGCGGGGCATCTCCTGGGGGCGGGGCTCTGGCACAGCCCGTGGGCGGGGCAGCTCCTGGGGGCGGGGCTCTGGCTCCATTGGGAGCCGGGGGCGGGGCAGCTCCTGGGGGCGGGGCTCTGGCTCCGTTGGGAGCCGGGGGCGGGGCAGCTCCTGGGCGCAGGGCTCTGGCACAGAGCGGGGACGGGGTAGCTCCTGGGGGCGGGGCTCTGGCACAGGCCGGGAGCGGGGCAGCTCCTGCGGGCGGGGCTCAGGCTCCATTGTGAGCCGGGGGCGGGGCACCGCGTGTGGGCGGGGCTCTGGCACAGCCGGGGGCGGGGCAGCTCCTGGGGATGGGGCTCTGGCACAGAGCGGGGACGTGGCAGCTCCTGGGGGTGGGGCTCTGGCATAGCCCGGGGGGTGGGGCAGCTCCTGGGGGCGGGACTCTGGCACAAAGCGGGGACGGGGCAGCTCCTGGGGGCGGGGCTCTGGCACAGCCCGGGGGCGGTGCTCTGGCTCCATTGTGAGCCAGGGGCGGGGCAGCTCCTGGGGGCGGGGCTCTGGCTCCATTGTGAGCCGGGGGCGGGGCAGCTCCTAAGGGCGGGGCTCTGGTCCAGCCCGGGGGCGGGGCATCTCCTGGGGGCGGTGCTCTGGCTCCATTGTGAGCCAGGGGCGGGGCAGCTCCCGGGGGCGGGTTTCTGGCTCCATCGTGAGCCGGGTGCGGGCAGCTCCTGGGGGCGGTGCTCTGGCTCCATTGTGAGCCGGGGGCGGGGCAGCTCCTGGGGGCGGGCTCTGGCTCCATTGGGAGCCGGGGGCGGGGCAGCTCCCTGGGGCGGGGCTCTGGCACAGCCCGAGATCAGAGGCAGCTCCTGGGGGCGGGGCTCTGGCTCCATTGTGAGCCAGGGGCGGGGCAGCTCCTGGGGTCTGGGCCCCGGCACAGCCCGGGGGCGTGGCAGCGCCTAGGGGCGGGGATCTGGCACAGCCCTGTGGCGGGGCAGCTCCTGGGGGTGGGGCTCCGGCACAGACCTGGGACGGGGCAGCTCCTGGGGGCGGAGCTCCGGCACTGCCCGGGGGTGGGGCAGCTCCTGGGGGCGGAGCTCCGGCACTGCCCGGGGGTGGGGCAGCTCCTGGGGGCGGGGCTCTGGCACAGAGCGGGAGCGTGGCAGCTCCTGGGGGCGGGCTCTGGCACAGCCCGAGATCGGGGCAGCACCTGGGGGCGGGGCTCTGGCCCAGACCGGGGGCGGGGCAGCGTTTGGGGGCGGGGCTCTAGCACCATTTTAAGCCGGGGGCGGGGCAACTCCTGGGGGCGGGGCTCTGGCACAGCCAGGGGGCAGCGCATCTCCTGGGGGCGGTGCTCTGGCTCCATTGTGAGCCAGGGGCGGGGCAGCTCCTGGGGGGCGGGGCCCCGGCATAGCCGGGGGCGGGGCAGCGCCTGGGGCGAGGCTCTGGCACAGCCCGGGGGCGGGGCAGCACCTGGGGGCGGGGCTCTGGCTCCATTGTGAGCCAGGGGCCGGGTCAGCTCCTGGGGGCGGTGCTCTGGCTCTATAGGGAGCCGGGGGCGTGGCAACTCCTGGGGGCGGGGCTCTGGCACAGCCCGGGGGCGGGGCAGCTCCTGGGGGCGGGGCTCTGGCACTGGCTGGGGCGGGGGGCGGGGATCTCCTGGGGGCGGGGCTCTGGCAGAGCCCGCTGGCGGGGCAGCTCCTGGGGGCAGGGCTCTGGCTCCATTTGGAGCTGGGGCGGGGCAGCTCCTGGGGGCGGGGCTCTGGCTCCATTGTGAGCTGGGGGCGGGGCTGCTCCTGGGGGCGGGGCTCTGGCTCCATTGTGAGCCGGGGGCGGGGCAGCTCTTGGGGGCGGGGCTCTGGCACAGAGCGGAGACGGGGCAGCTCCTGGGGGCGGGGCTCTGGCACAGCCGGGGGGCGGGGCAGTGCCTGGGGGCGGGGCTCTGGGTCCGTTGGGAGTCGGGAGCGGGGCATCTCCTGGGGGCGGGGCTCTGGCCCAGCCCGGGCGCGAAGAGCTCCTGGGGGCGGGGCTCTGGCACCATTGGGAGCCGGGGGCGGCGCATCTGCTGGGGGCGGGGCTCTGGCACAGCCCGGGGGCGGGGCAGCTCCTGGGAGCGGGGCTCTGGCACAGGCCGGAGCGGGGCAGCTCCTGGGGGCGAGGCTCAGGCTCCATTGTGAGCCGGGGGCGGGGCACCGCATGAGGGCGGGGCTCTGGCACAGAGCGGGGACGTTGGAGCTCCTGGGGGTGGGGCTCTGGCATAGCCCGGGGGCGGGGCAGCTCCTGGGGGCGGGACTCTGGCACAAAGCGGGGACGGGGCAGCTCCTGGGGGCGGGGCTCTGGCACAGCCCGGGGGCGGGGCAGCGCCTGGGGGCGGGGCTCTGGCTCCATTGGGAGCCGGGGGCGGGGCATCTCCTGGGGGTGGGGCTCTGGCTCCATTGGGAGCCGGGGGCGGGTCAGCTCTTGGGGGCGGGGCTCTGGCACAGCGCGGGGGCGGGTCAGCTCCTGGGGGCGGGGCTCTGGATCCATGGGGAGCCGGGGGCGTGGCTGCTCCTGGGGGCGGGGCTCTGGCACAGCCCGGGGGCGGGGCAGCTCCTGGGAGCGGGGCTATGGCTTCATTGGGAGCCAGGGGGTGGGGTAGCTCCTGGGGGCGGGCTCTGGCACATAGCGGGGACGGGGCAGCTCCTGGGGGTGGGGCTCTGGCATAGCCCGGGGGCGGGGCAGCTCCCTGGGGGCGGGACTCTGGCACAAAGCGGGGACGGGGCAGCTCCTGGGGGCGGGGTTCTGGCACAGCCAGGGGGCGGGGCAGCTCCTGGGGGCGGGGCAGCTCCTGGGGGCGGGGCTCTCGCTCCATTATTAGCAAGGGGCGGGGCAGCTCCTGGGGGCGGGCTCTGGCTCCATTGTGAGCCGGGGCGGGGCAGCTCCTGGGGGCGGGGCTCTGGGTCAGCCAGGGGGCGGGGCAGCTCCTGGGGGCGGGGCTCTGGCATAGCCCGGGGGCGGGGCAGCTCCTGGGGGCGGGGCTCTCGCTCCATTATTAGCCAGGGGCGGGGCAGCTCCTGGGGGCGGGGCTCTGGCTCCATTGTGAGCCGGGGCGGGGCAGCTCCTGGGGCCGGGGCTCTGGCCCAGCCAGGGGCGGGGCAGCTCCTGGGGGCGGGGCAGCTCCTGGGGGCGGGGCTCCGGCTCCATTGTGAGCTGGGGGCGGGGCAGCGCCTGGGGGCGGGGTCTGGCACAGCCCGGGGGCGGGGCAGCTCCTGGGGGCGGCGCTGTGGCTCCATTGTGAGCCGGGGGAGGGGCAGCGCCTTGGGGCGGGGCTCTGGCACAGCCCGGGGGCGGGGCAGCTCCTGGGGGCGGGTCCCCGTCACAGCCCGGGGGCGGGGCAGCGCCTAGGGGCGGGGCTCTGGCACAGCCCGGGGGCGGGGCAGCTCCTGGGGGCTAGGCTATGGCACAGTCCGGGGGCGGGGCAGCTCCTGGGGATGGAGCCTGAGCCACGCCCCCAGGAGCTGCCCCGCCCCCAGGAGCTCCGTAGATGACCCGAGAAACACAGTGTCCGTCTTCTCTAAAGAAGTGCTTGGAGAGACGTTCCCCATATGACCGCGTGGCCTAATGGATCAGGCGTTTTACTTCGGATCAGAAAATTGAGGGTTCAAGTCCCTTTGCGGTTGTCCTTTGTGCACTTTCCCCTTTGTACTGAACGTCCGGCTTTTTCAGGGCTGGAGCCTCTTCTTGGCCGCTCTGGCTTCAGCTACAGCCCGAGGAAGGAGGTTGTCAGGGGTTCCCTCCCCATTCTGAACTCTGGGGTACAGTCATGGGCACCTGCATGAAAGACCCCCAAAGCTTATTTTTACCAGTTTAGGATAAAAACTTCCTCAAAGCACAAATCCCTTTTGTCCTTGAACGGTACGCTGCCACCACCAAGTGATTTAAACAAACCTTCAGGGAGGGTGTAAGGAAGTGGGACTGTTCCTAATGTTTCCTCTGAATACTGAGTGGGTGCCTCAGTTTCCCCTATGCCTCAGTTTCCCCTTGTGACGGAGTAGAGAGCGAGATGGATCTGACCTGAGAGGCTGGCTGCATTGGGACAGGCTGCATTGGAAATGCGAGACTTTACCTGAGGCTGTAACATGAGCCAGGACGGGGGTTGGGAGGTGACACCTTTGGCTGCCAGAATGGTAACAGGCTAGAGGAGGGGCCCCGGGGGAGGGGAAGAGAGGCTGCTGCAGGTTTGCCTTTTTGTTTTCAGTTTGGGGCTGGCTTGGGAAGAGGAGGGGAGGGGGGCAGACAGGGTCTGGCCTCCCTGCCCCATTGGGAGCTGTGGGGCGAAATGCAGGGAGCCCCCAGGCTGGGGTCTAAGCTCCCTGCCCCCCGGAAGGACCCGACTGAGGGGTCCTGGATCTACTGACAAGCTCTGGTTGGACTGTGTTCCTGGCATCTCTAATAAACCTTCTGTTCTACTGGCTGGCTGAGACTCCCAGTGAATCCGGGGAAGAGGGGTGCAGGGCCGGACTCCCCTATACTCCGTGACACCCTCTGCATTTCTTAAGTCTCTAGGTGGTGGGATAAGGTGTGTGATTGTTGCAAAGCCCTAGAGGGCTTTGCACACAGAATGGCCGATACCCTGTCTCCTGGCAACTGCTGGCCTGGGCCCCTTCCCTGCAAAGGTGCCGGCTGAAGGGGTTGGGGAACAAAGGGATCAGTGATCTCCTGGCCCGGGAAGGAGACAAAGGCAGAGGTGGGGCTGGAGAGTTTGGAGCTGGCTGGGCACATGGAGGGAGGTCCAGACGGACCTCTGGCCTCCCCACCCCCCAAGATGGACCTGACCGAGGGGTCCTGTTCTCTGTACCTACAAGCTCTGGTTTAGACCCTGTTCCTGTCGTCTAATAAACCTTCTGTTTCACTGGCCGGCTGAGAGTCACGTCTGACGGTGGAGTTGGGGGGCAGGGCCCTCTGGCTTCCCCACGAGCCCCGCTGGGTGAAGAAGGGGATGCTGAACGCTCCGGGGTCAGACCCAGGAAGGTGGAAGCTGGGGAAGCTTCTTGCCCTGGAGACAGTCGGCTCAGCGAGGAGGCTCCTCCAGAGTCCTGACTGGCTTCGTAGGGAGCAGTTCCAGAGCATCGCCCGACAGGGGCATCGACAGAGCAGTGACTGGGGAGCCCAGCCCCTCCCCCTCACACTGACACCCCCATGGACCCTCCCCCTCACAGCCCCTCCCCCTCACACTGACACCCCCATGGACCCTCCC
The DNA here is from genome assembly GCA_037349315.1 of Chelydra serpentina. Lineage (NCBI taxonomy): Eukaryota > Metazoa > Chordata > Testudines > Chelydridae > Chelydra > Chelydra serpentina. The sequence goes on from JBAIAC010000669.1 coordinate 14,999, forward strand.
CCTCACAGCCCCTCCCCCTCACACTGACACCCCATTGGACCCTCCCCCTCACAGCCCCTCCCCTCACAGAGACACCCCCATGGACCCTCCCCCTCACAGCCCCTCACACTGACACCTCCATGGACCCGCCCCCTCACAGCCCCTCCCCCTCACACTGACACCCCCATGGACCCTCCCCCTCACAGCCCCTCCCCCTCACACTGACACCCCCATTGACCCTCCCCTCACAGCCCCTCCCCCTCACACTGACACCCCCATGGACCCTCCCCCTCACAGCCCCTCCCTTCACACACGCAGGGACTTGTTCGCTGGGGTCTGACATTACAAACCCAGGGGGGAGGTTTCTGAGGATTTACTCCCTGAGCCCCTCCCCCTCTCACCGCTCCCCTGAGTGCAGAGGGGCTGGGCTCAGGCAGCCAGTTTCACCCAGGGATTTCCCAGCCCAGGCCCCCGAGTCTCCTCTGCCCGTATCTACCAGTGACACTGCGCGTGGGCGGCGGCTACAAGGGGCTCGGGGAGGCTGAACCTCCCCAAACGGGGCAAGAAATGCTGGTGTGACGCACCCCCCTTGGAGGGGGGCTGGGCCGCTGCCTTGGGACAGACCCTCCCGAGGAGTGGGGGAGCCACCGGCACTCAGACCTCACGCACAGGCCTGGCTCTCGCCTTCAGCCCAGGCAGCCAGAGGGGCCGGGGAGCTCCCTGGCAGTCCCACACCTCAGCCACCTCCTGCCTCATGGCCTCGGCTCCTGGCGCTCTGCTGGTCGCCCCCTCGCTTGGAGGCCCAGAGCAAAAAGAAACAAGCACCTGCCTAGCAAAGGATGGTTTCGATCCATCGACCTCTGGGTTATGGGCCCAGCACACTGCCGCTGCGGCACTCTGCTGGGTCTCTGCCTCCAGCGTCCAGCACCCAGCAACCAGCCTCCAGCACCCAGCACCCAGCCTCCAGCATCCACACTAGCGCCTTGCGAGCGCTGGCGCTGGCCAGCAGAGATCTCAGCCACAATGCCCTAGATGGGCAAACGCTGTGGGCTCCTGAAGCCTCTTCCCCCCTATGGATCTGGGCTTTCCTTCTCTTGCTCTTTCTCAGCAAGGGGAAGGAAAGAAGCTCTCCTTCAAGCTGGAGTCACAAGGGCGAGGTAAGGATGACTTCCTGGGAGCCGGCTCCAGTTCTTTGCTCTACCAGCCGACCCATCGACGAGCTGCCACCACTTTCTCCAGGTTCGCCCAGCGGTGTGTGCCAGGGCGAGCGCCGGCCAAGTGGATGGAATTAGAAGGGAAGGGGCAGAGCGCAGTGAGAGAGTTTCTGTGGTGTTGTGGTTATCACGTTTGCCTAACATGCAAAAGGCCACTGGTTTGAAACCAGGCAGAAACATGAGGGCTTCCTTTTCCCTAGCTGTCCAGCAAGACACTCCTCCATCTGCCACTGGCCTGTTGGGGAATGTTGCATGGACTGTATCATACACGCCCCACCCTGCTTCTCAGAGCCCACAGGAGAGAATCCAGAGACGAGTGAGTCATTTCTCAGCTGCGCTCTCAGGAGAAGCCAGGAGCTGTCCCTGACCAGACACCCAGGAGAGGAACCACGGCAGTTCTGCAGAGACATCTGGCTGGCAGGGGATCCAGCTAGGAGAGGAGCTGGGGGATCTGCAGGTTTTGCAGTGGGGAGGAGGCCAGACCAGTGGGGCTGTCTCAGGAGTCCCAGGGGGCTTTGCCAGTGGGGTGGGTCTAGGTCACATGTTGGGGGCAGGGTGGGTCAGTAGCAACTACAGGATGTGAGGCTGGTTAACATGGAACTGCACAAAACCTCCCCCTTTGCTCCAGCTAAAGGCCCTGCTTTGGCCTGTCCCCGTTTCATGAAAATCTCCATCTCTCCCCCGGCTCTGACACCCCCTCTCCCCCAGGGGTATTTTCACCATTTCTTCCTTTTTTCATGGGCTCGTACAAATAGTTTTGCCATGGAAATGATCCGGTACATTTAAAAGGAGAAAACCAATCACACAACACGTGTGTATCTCCTCCCCCAGACAGAGTGTGGGTCTGAATCTTTCTACTGACCAGTCTGGGCAGGCAGAGTCACCCCCACATTCACTGCACGTCGGGCCCAGGACTTGCGCCCAGCAGTTCTTGGGGCTGTGGGGAGGACCGAGCGTCACTGTCATCCCTTCCCTGTCCCCCTTCAAGCCCCTTCCCCAAAGTCCCCACCCCAACTCCGCCCTCTCCCCGCCCCTATTACAACCCCTTTCCCAAATCCCTGCCTCTTCTCCCCCCACCTTGTGTGCACGGCTTCCCGCTCCTCCCCCCTTCCTCCTAGAAACCACGAAGCCGCCAGACAGCTGTTCTGGCGGCGGGACCTGCCTGGGGGTAAAAAAACCAAAAAAACAAAATTGGGGCGGGGGGGGCAGGGAGCCCGGTGGGCTGCAGGGAAGAGCTCCGCGGGCCGCGTGTTTGAGACCCCTGGACTAGATACCCCCTGAGGTCTCTTCCAACCCTAATCTTCTATGATTCTAAGTAGCTGCAAGTGGGCCCCAAATGTTTCTTTGTGTTCACATCTGTACAGACACTGGGAATGGGCGACAGGGGATGGATCACTTCATGATTCCCTGTTCTGTTCATTTCTCTCTAAAGCATCTGGCATTGAGCACTCTTGGAAGACAGGACACTGGGCTAGATGGGCCATTGGTCTGACCCAGTCTGGCCGTTCTTACGTTTTATGCACAGGAGTGAGGCACTTACAGAGCAGAAATGGGGGATGGGCTCTACATTTAATCAGTGTTAAAGAGAAATGTGTTCACACACCGTGAGACTCGATGTACGGAAGAAATAACAAGGGATCCCCAGCTCCTTCCTCCAAGTCTTAATGGGGATTAGCTGCCAACAGCTGCGGCTGTGGTCTGAGGGGAGCGGTATCAGGTCTCTGCCTGTGGGTGCAGCCCACCCGCTGGTTCTCCTGGGGCAGAGGGTGAGTGGCCGGGCCGGGCTGCACCGGCTGGGGGCTGAAATATGAACAGGGGTCTAAGGACTCTGCACCGGTCTCCAGTGGAGGTCGAGGATGCTGAGGCAGTGGAATCTCGACATCACAGTCAGCAAGATTCAAAGCTGCTTGGGGGTGGAGAGGAGGGCGATGGCTCTGCTGGATTTTTAGTGCATCCCTTTAACTACTCGCTCATGACAACCTGGCAGCCCCCAGCTTTGCCGTTGCTCTGTGGTTGTGTTCTCTGTGGGAAGGGGCTTCTAGGAACTGGTATTTCCAGCTGCATTATAGAGTCATAAAAGAGAAAAGAGTTAATCTCTTAATAAAGTGTGTGTGTCTGTGTGTGTGTGTGTGTTAGATGGGTGGGAGGGTGTCCAGCAATCAGTCTGTTCCAGTCTCTTTTCTCCGGGATTTCCTTTAGAAAAAGCTGCAGCAGGGAGCAAACCATCTGCTCTCTCTGAGCTTTGAAAACTGGACATTCAGATTATGAAACTAACACACTAGCAACTGCGCTAAGAAGGCTTTTGGCTAAGTGCGTGTAGGTCTCTCCTACGGAAATGACTGGGGCAGGAAAGGAGCCAAGGGTGTGCTGGGAGAAGCAGGGAGATCTGGGGCCCAGAGACCTTTCCTCGCGGCTTTCTCAGCACCAAACAAACCAACTCCCTCTGCCACTGAACAGTCCACCTGGGACGAATAGGAGCACTGGGGGCTTTCTCTTTGCCACTTTTTCTGGGGTGAGCAGGCATCCTGGAGGCCTTTCTAGAAGAGAATTGGGAACGGAGTTCAAAAAACCAATTTGAAAACCGGAAGCTCAGATTTAGACTCATTTATCATTCGAGTCTAGTGTCACAATCAATACAATTGCTTCAGCCTGATAGTTTCCCAAAGAGAAAACTTCACTTCTCTCCAAAGGGAGTTGAGAGAAAACACTTTTCAGAGTCCAAAAGAGACAAGGCGGGTGAGGGTAAGAGCTTGTAGAGGACCAACCTCTGTTGGTGAAAGAGACACGCTTTGGAGCTAACCCAGAACACTTCTTCAGTTCTGTGTAGCCCGAAAGGTTGTTTCTTCCATAAACAGCAGTTAGAACATAAGACCAGCCAGACTGAGACCAGTTCATCTAGCCCACTACCCTGCCTTCCGAAAGTGGCCAATGTCCGGCACCCCAGAGGGAATGAACAGAACAGGTAATCATCAAGTGATCCCTCCACTGTTGTCCATTCCCAGCTTCTGGCAAACAATGGCTATGGGCACAATTCCTGGCTAATAGCCATTGATGGACCTGTCCTCCATGCACTTCTCTAGTTCTTTTTTGAACCCTGTTCTAGTCTTGGCCTTCGCAACACCCTCTGGCAAAGAGTTCCCCAGGTTAACTGGGCAGCAATGGTGTCCCTAGCCTCCGTTTGCCAGAAGCTGGGATTGGGTGAGAGGGCATGGATCACTTCATGATAACCGGTCTGTTCATTCCCTTTGGGGTACCTGCCTTTGGCCACTGTCGGAGGACAGGATACTGGGCTTCATGGATCTTTGATATGGCCCTGTTCTTATGTTGTGTGAAGAAATATTTCTTTTTGTTCATTTTAAACCTGCAGCCTATTCATTTCATTTCATTTAGTGACCGCTCCTAGTTCTTGTGTTATGAGAAGGAGTAAATAACACTCCCACCTTGGTCCCTTAAAAGATATTATGTGACTCCCTCCCCCTTGTCTCTCATGTCCTGGGACCAACACGAATACCACACCACTGCAAACAAGGTTCAAAGTCAATGCACATGGAAGAAGCATCTTGTGTTTTTGATTCCTTATGTCCTGGTCCCAACCTGTGGCCATTTCCTTTTCCTCCTTTCTGTTACAAGCTTTGGTGTTTTGCACAGAAACATTATTTCCCCAGGAGCGACGGCTGCATTCCTGTACCAAACCGTCACTAGAAGGGGGCAGACAAAGGCCTTTAGGACAAGGCAACTGTCACTGTCAAAAAATCATCTCCCTCCTGCAGGTCACTGGCAGCCTGAGTTTGTTCCTTATCCTCCCGGAGTCTGGGGGCTGGACTCAACACTATCCAGCCCCTCTGTGTGTAGCAGGAACAAACACAAACCTTGTCTTTAAAACAAGCTGTTCCCGTCCTTCTCAGGGAAGATTTTCTGTGATTGAAGTTGAGCTTCAGTTCCCCTCTCCTAGGGGCGGGTTGGGTGTGGGGCCAGCTCCCAATGAGATCTGTTGTCACCTTTGCCCCCTTTCAGTCACTCTGGGATGGTAACTCTGCTCCCAGCTGTCAGGCAGCCTCCAGCCCATCCGCCCTGCTTAGAGCTCCATGGTCAGGTGTCACCACCTTTGCTAGCACCTATAACATGCAGGAAAGATCCTCCCACCATGTGCATTGGTGGTATAGTGGTGAGCATAGCTGCCTTCCAAGCAGTTGAGCTGGGTTTGATTCCCAGCCAATGCAGTGATAGTGTTTCTCTTTTGTGGGTTCCTTGTCTGGAAGTGGTTTAATTTCATTCACATTGTTTTATAATCACATTATCAATAGAATGAGACAATAAATGTCTCAAAGCCCATCAGGTCACACAGGATGTAGACATACAAGAGGCTGGGATGTATCATCGGAGAAAGACAGAACGTTTGGAAACCTGCATCTCCCGTCCCCTTCCCTTCACTGTTATGATTCCAGCTGCGAGCGATGTTTGCATGATGTCCCTGCGTGATGGAGAAATAAAGTTTGGGGTCAGTTTTTGCTCCTGCAGATTCCTTTGCTGTTACAATTATAATGACATGAACTAAAGGGAGGCAAAATAAAAATAAACCCAAAATTGCACTAGAGGTACGGAAAGAGAAGATCATGCTTAAGCCAAACACGTCAAAATACAAATGAATACTAAAGAGGGGGAGGGGAGAAGAGATCAGGAATGTCAAAATCCCTTTGATATTTGAACTCACGTTGCTAGAATCAAAGTTCAGACTTGACACTGTGGGAAACATACTACTGCCCGTCTCTCTGCACACCTGTGGTGAGCAACATCGAGTTGGGACACCTGTTCTGCTTCAATCATTTATTGTCTCACAGTGTTATCTGTCTCTTCCTTCTCCCCCCATTTCTCTTCTCCAGTGGCTCTGTCTTTCTCCTCTTGCTCCCTCTCCCCCTGCCCTGTCCCAGGGACTCTCACTCTGCAGCATTTAGGACAAGCCAGAGCTTCCATGTTCTGCACATGATCCTGTGTCAGGACGTGTGACCCAGGTCAGAACCAGTCACCAGAACAAATTGACCCTTTATGGGAAACTCCTCTGCCTACCCCCCAAATTACGCCCCCCACCACCACTATCGGGGGTGGGGTACAGCTCTGACTGAGAGGCCCCACAGGAGAAATTTCAGCACAAAGACAAATTTGTGTGAAATGTTGAGAAGTGACGAGCCCCCTTCCCCCCCCCCCCATCCCCAGAACTCTAGTGTCACCCCCATGGCAGCAGCCCAGGGGACCCAGTGGGATGGGGTTACAGAACACAAGGGGGGAGGCAGCAGGGGAGAGAGGGGACAGGGAGTCTCTCTTTTTCCTTCTCTCCACTTTCTCTTCTTCTCTTTCCTTCCAGGAAGGGCAGTCACAGCAGGGAGGGGTTTGTCTCATTGTAAGGGATCCGTGTCTGTCACTGAGGTCGTGGACGTGACGGATTCTGTGACTTGCTGCGACCTCCGTGACTTCTGCAGCAGCCGCTGTGGCTGACTCCAGGACCACCCAAGCAGCTGACTCTGGGGACCGCCCGAGCAGTGACCAATGGGGCTGGCTCTGGGGACCCCTTGACCAGTGCCCCCCGGCAGCACTCCTGGGGTGGCCGGAGCAGCAGCTGCCCCCTGGGGCTCCCCATTCCCCAGCAGCAGCCGGAGTAGCACCGGGCCCTCGGGGCTTCTCCCCCGGTAGCTGGTCTCATTAGCCATCAAATACATCGAAACGCTTCCACCTGCAAGTGGATTTAGCCCAGGACCTTCAGAGTCAGCAGCTGTTACTCCCCCCTCCCCCGAAGACTCTGCCTTTCCCCCCGATCCATCCTTCGTCCTTACGGCTGGTAAAAAGTGCTGGGGCCACGGCCCTCTAAGCCCCCCCCCGACACAGATCCAGGCAGGCAGCAGCATGTGTGTGTGTGTGTGTGAGAGAGAGAGAGAGAGAGAGAGAGACTGGTGTGCTGAGCTGAGCCAGTGAGGGCTAAATTTGGGGATGTGCCCCTCCCCCTATCTCATTACTGGGGTGTCCCCCTCCCCCTGCCTCAGGGCTGGTTGCTTCCAGCAGCTGTCTGAGCTTAGAGACAGCGTGCGACACACTCACTCTTCCCCAACACACACACACACACACACACACACACAGTCACGCACTCTCTGCCCTGCCACACACACTGCAGTGGAGAAGCAGCTGGCAATCTAGTAGGCTGCCCATGGAACAATGGGACAGAGAAACCTGCATCATGTGATGCTGCACCGGCCCATGAGCCATTGCAAACCCCTCCCAAAGCCCCCTGCGGCCAGTTGCACAGTGCGATAGCTACCCACAATGCACTGCTCTTTGGGGCGACGCAAGAGTTGCTAGAGTGGATGCGCTCTGGTGACACAAGGAGCAGAGTGTTTAATTGAAACCCTTCAACTAAAGCAGCATAACTCTGTAGTGTGGACACAGCCTGAGAGTGAGACAAGACCGAGCTCCCCTTGACACCAAGGATGCTCAGGGACTGAAACCAAAGAACCACAAGTTCCTCCGTAGTTGACAGGATTCGAACCTGTGTAGGGAAACCCCGATGGATTTCTAGTCCATCGCCTTCACCACTCGGCCACAACTACTTGCTGTGTGCAGTTTTCTCACTACACTCTAGTTCTGTTCTCACTGAGTGATCGTTTCCTCGGACAAGCTTCCACAACACACTCACTGCCGTGCCATTGTGTAAGTGTGTCCATGGCTGAACAGCAAGAATTCCTGCTCATTTCCCTGCTGGCTGGAGAATGATGACAGTGTGTTTGTGGTTAATGATGTTGCTGTAGATGGTTCATTCCCTACCTAGACAATTCAGACAGTCCCTTTCCCCATCCTATCCCCAGCAGATCAGTGATGCCGAGAGCAGGGGCAGGTTTCCTTTGGAGCACTGAGCTTTGCTAGGGGGTTGGTGGCTCCTTTCTTTCCTCACCCTGGAGTAAACTCAGCTTTTTTTCCCCATCCCTGATGATTCATGGGATAACAACAGCAGCATGAAGAACGAGGAGATGGAATATCTCACTGCCGGGGGAAAGGTGGCACGTCCCTTCTAGGGTGACCAGATGTCCCGATTTTATAGGGACAGTCCCGATTTTGGGGTCTTTTTGTTATATAGGCTCCTATTACCCCCCACCCTCCGTCCTGATTTCTCACATTTGCTGTCTGGTCACCCTACTCCCTTCTGTCTGACCATTGTCACTGCAGGAGAGAAGGTTTGTAAGGAATCGAATGCCCTGGCTCAGACAAGAGACACAGGAAGATTTTGCTGTTCATGTATCCGTGCAAAGGAACTTGTGTCTGTGTGAAAACGAGGAGGGAATTGAAACACTCACACGGTGGTGCCGAAGGCAGCAGGGAACCCCATAGGATGAGAATAGGAGATGTTCTCACGCAGCATGTTTCTTACTTTGCCCATCTGTCAGTTTGATTACAATCGATGGAAATATTTTGCCATTGGTTTGTGTGTTTACACAGAGATTGACATTAACCAATGAATACGTCCTTCTTCCCAGCCTGCCTAGTCTGCGGTGGGTGAGTTTAGAGGGACACGTTCGCTCTCCCCAGTCCCCGTGCCAGGCCTGTGCTCTCCATGCTGCCCACTTCCCACAGTGCTGGGATCCTTCTCTGATCTCCCCGCAGACCTCTGCCCCCCACCCCCACTTCTGGGAGCCCCTCCCAGCACTGTCCATCTCCCCTGCTGGCAGGATCCTGCCACCTTCCTTTCATTTCCTGCCTCCCCCTGAGCAAAAGCTCAGCACTATTCCCACCCTGGGAATGGAGCCTAGGCCACTAGGGTGAAAACCAGGACTCCTGCCCACTAGACCACATGGGACTGGGATCGCTCTGGGGGTCTAAGAGCCGCTCCTAAGAGCAGCAGCGCTGCCCAGCGGGGCCAGCACCCAGCGCTGGATTAACCCTTCCCGTGCTGAGCTTCTCTCTCTCCATTCCCAGCGCCTGTGATCAGGAACCAGAGATCGGGGCTCCCAGGTTCTCCACAGCCCAGGACTGAGATTGGGACCCCCCCCCCATTGTGCGAGGTGCTGTACAAACCCTGGCCAACACCGGGACCACCAGGGGGGTCCCCTCAATGTCCCAGAGCCTCTGCTGCCCAAGTTCTCCTGACGCCCCCGGGATCCACCCCTCCCCCTCCTGTAAAACACCCACCTTTCCCCACAGCCCTTCTTTCCCTGCCCCCGCACTTTGCTGGCTCACCCTGGGCCCAGCTCCTTCCCCCTCCCCCAGGTGAAGCACAGATGGAGGCAACATCAGCCCCTGGAGACAGCCCCAGTGAGCGCTGCAGACCCCCCGGGGGGATTTGCAGACACAGGAAGGGAGCAGCTGGGAGCCGTGGGGGCTGGGAAGGAGGGAGGAGCCGGAGCAGCTCCTGGGGGCGGGGCTCTGGCACAGCTCGGGGGCGGGGCAGCTCCTGGGGGCGGGGCTCTGTCACTGCCCGGGGGCGGGGCAGCTCCTGGGGGCGGGGCTCTGGCACAGCTCGGGGGCGGGGCAGCTCCTGGGGGCAGGGCTCTGGCACAGCTCGGGGGCGGGGCAGCTTCTGGGGGCGGGGCTCTGGCGCCATTGTGAGCCGGGGGCGGGGGCAGCTCCTGGGGGCGGGGCTCTGGCATAGCCCGGGGACGGGGCAGCTCCTGGGGGCGGGGCTCTGGCACAGCTCGGGGGCGGGGCAGCTCCTGGGGGCGGGGCTCTGGCTCCATTGTGAGCTGTGGGCGGGGCAGCTCCTGGGGGCGGGGCTCTGGCACAGCCCGGGGGCGGGGCAGCACCTGGGGGCGGGGCTCTGGCTCCATTGTGAACTGGGGCAGGCTCTGGCCCCATTGTGAGTCGGGGGCGGGGGCAGCTCCTGGGGGCGGGGCTCTGGCGCCATTGTGAACCGGGGGCGGGGCTCTGGCCCCATTGTGAGCCGGGGGCGGGGGCAGCTCCTGGGGGCGGGGCTCTGGCATAGCCCGGGGCGGGGCAGCTCCTGGGGGCGGGGCTCTGGCACAGCTCGGGGGCGGGGCAGCGCCTGGGGGCGGGGCTCTGGCTCCATTGGGAGCCGGGGGCGGGGCTGAGCAGCGGCTCCCTGGGGGGTCCTGTGTTTGCCGGCAGCGCTGGAGCCGCCCGGGCGATCGCGGAGCTGCTGGGCTCAGCTGCAGCCGGGCTCGGCCCGGCCCCGCCGGGACCGGGGGTTCCCCTGTGTCGGGCCGGGGGCGGCAGGGGGACGAACCGGAGCTGCGGGCGGGGGAAGGACAGTGGGACACGTGGGGGGTGGAGCGTCCCCTGGGAGCCAGGAAAGTCCGGAGGAGAAGAAAGTGTCTGTGTGTGTGTGTCAGAGTGTGTGTGTGTCAGAGAGTGTGTGTGTCAGTGTCTGTGTGTGGCGCTGTTTGCATCCTTGTGCCACGTCCCTCTCACACACTGATCACAATTCTCTCTCCGCTTCTTCCCCTTTGCTCTCCCCTCACCACATGTGGCTACAAAAATCCCACAATGACGGACTCTCCCGTCTCCTCTTTTGCCCCATTTTCTCCATCAGTGTGTGTGTGTGTCAGTGTGTGTGTGTCACTGTGTGTGTGTGTGTGTGTTACCGTGTGTTTTCTCCATCAGTCTTCAACGGCCATTTAAATTCTCCCCAGATTTGGGATGTTTCCCCCCCCCCAGTTTATCTGCAGCCCTTTGTCCTCGTTCGGGCGGGAAATTGCTGCCCCGAGTCACTCCCCAAAGGGGGTCGGGGTTGGTGGGGGCTGTTTGGGGAGCCCCGAGACGTGGCTGCCTCAGGGGTGGCGATGGGGCGGCTGTTCTCTGCCAGCAACAGGGCTTGGCCGGGGCCCAGGAGGGAAGAGGAGGAGCCCGTGTCCCCTATGGAGCCTGCCCAGCCCCTTTGCTTCTGCTCCTTTCTAGCGTTTCCTTCACAGACTGTATTACTGGGGAGGCTGGAAAATGTCTCTGGGCTCAGCCCCGGCAGGAGGGGCCAGGTCCCCACTGTAGTAACGAGATGACGCGTTTCCCCAGCATGGCAGAATGTCGGGTGTGTGTCTGCAGGGAAAGGGCCTGGGGGGATCGTGACGTGAAATTAACTAAACCCTGTTCTGCAACCTGCACAACTTTCTCCTCTCGCCCCGCCCCCAACGAACAAGCGACAGTGACACCGAGTGGCCACGTGGGGTAACGCACACAGCGTCTCTCAGAGAGCAACAGTGACACCGGGTGGCCACGTGGGGTAATACACACAGCGTCTCTCTCAGAGAGCAACAGTGACACCGAGTGACTCACCTCTCATTCTTGGTGGCAAAGCTGAAGAAAGTGGCGGCAGCTGTTCGATGTGTCAGCTGGTAGAGGAAAGGTCTGGAGCCGGCTCCCAGGAAGTCATCCTTACTTCGCCCTTGTGACTCCAGCTTGAAGGAGAGCTTCTTTCCTTCCCCTCGCTGAGAAAGAGCAAGGGAAGAAAGAAAGCCCAGATGGGCTAACTGGGTGCACAAGCCCTCCCTGGCTTTTCCTACAGCAGAGCCTGAAATGACCTGGACAGAGAAAGTCATAAAGGTGCTGAAGTAGCTCATTCAGGTGACCATTAGACTGAAGATCTAGCGGTCCCAGGTTCAATCCCAGGCTTTGGCATGCTCTGTGTGTGCAGGGGTGGGCTGTTTTCTCAAAGCGCAGTGGTACCTCCATGTTCGCCGTGCAGGGAACAGGGGGTTTAGAGGGCCATGACCCCCACCACTTTTTACCAGCCATAAGGACGAAGGCTGGATGGGTGGATAAGGCTTAATCTTGGGGGGATAAGGCAGAGTCTTGGGGGGAAGAGGCATTCTGTGGGTGTGGCCCCAGGGGGAGGGGAATGGCAGGGTCTCAGGGAGATAGGGTGGTGTAGGGTTGGGGTCTCAGGGAGAAGGGGCGGTGTAGGGTTGGGGCCTCAGGGAGAAGGGGTGATGTGAGTGCAGGTACTTGTGGGAAAGGGGCGTCATTGGGGCAGCACAGTTCGGATGCTGGTGGCCCCCCCACACTGTAAGGAGCTTCCGCCCCCCCAGCTCCATGTTCCCCATGCGGGGGAGCAGCATCCCCCGGCAGTGATTTGCTCCTTGCTGCCGGAGCAGAGCAGCAGGCTCAGCCGTCAGAACTTCCCGGAGCGATGAGAGGGGAGGGGCCCAGCCTCTGGAGCCGGATCGCAGGGCAGGGAGTTCCCAGCGGGCATTGTGGGATACTGGCAGAGGCCAGTTCTGGTGATATAATGACCAGCAGCGTCTACACTGACACTTTGTCACTCTCCGTTTGCTGCAAAAAGCTCCAGGCCTCTCCTCGAGGTGGGTTTATTTTGTCGCCGACAGGGGGCAGATTTGTCACCAGACGTGGCATTGCCATGTGTGCACCAGCCAAAAGCTGGTGATCGAGGGAGCATCGTGTGTTTTTCACACGCCTGAGCAATATAATGATGCTGCAATAACTTTGTAGTGCAGACCTGGCCAAGGATTCACACACAGCTTGCCAGGAAACCTTCCCCTGCGCCTCTGCTTTGCGGAATCCAAACACAAGCAAAGGCCCAGGTGGGGGCTGGCAGGGAGTCAGGTGTGAGAAGACACCATCCATTAGTCACAGGCAGGCACCATGGCATAGCTCGTTAAAGCACTGGCCTTGTAATCAAGAGAGCCTGGGTTCAACTCCCAGTGGTGCCTTGTTAAGTGGCTTTTGGGGCACCTGGTATTGGCTACTGTCAGAAGAGAAGATACAGAGCTTAGATGGACCTTTGGTCTAGCCCAGTGTGGCTGTTTTTATGGTTTAAATTACACTCCCAGGCACTGATAACAGAGTTACTGAAAGTTTGGGAGTTAAGAGCCGATAGGTCCGTGTTCCAGGCCGCTCCCAGACGACCCCTCCCTCTGGGACAGGGGCAGGTCTGACTCTCACACCAAATGGCTCCTTGTGGCTGCCAGAATCTGTGGGTGGCTCATTTAGTTTACACCGAGGGTTGAGTCCCGCTTTGTGCACCGTGTCTGAGACTGAAAATCCTAAACCACCCTTTGAAATAACGAATGCAGCAGGACGTGTTATGGTCCCTGCCCCAAAGCAGACAGACCAATGGAGAGCTGAGTCCAGGGTAACACTTCACAGGGCTGAGTGAGGCCGGCAAGAATTCATCTGGCCCTCCTGGGCCTCTCGCAATGACGTCCTTCTTGTGTGCCAGGACTGACAGAAACATCCCAGACAGAGAAGCTGCAGGCCAGAAAGGTCCCCTGTCGGTGCTGAAGTAGCTCAGTCAGGAGAGTGTTAGACTGAAGATCTAGAGATCTTTAATTCAACCCCAGGCTTCAGCCTGCTCTGTGGGCTCAGGGCTGGGCTGTTTTCTGGAAGTGCAGCAGTGGCTTTACCTGCCACGAGTCCCTTATTTCACACTCCCCAGCAGGGAAAAGCAGCGTGGGCTGGTGTGCCCAGTGGGCCCATGTAGGATTTCTTTCTTCTCTTGCTCTTTCTGAGAAAGGGGAAGGAAAAGAAGCTCCCCTTCGAGCCGGAGTCATAAGGGCGAGGTAAGGATGACTTCCTGAGCGCCGGCTCCAGACCTTTGCTCTACCAGCCGACCCATCGAAGGGCTGACACCACTTTCTCCAGTTCAATACCGGGTATGAGAGCTGAGCTATGCATTCTGAGAGAGACGCTGTGTGCATTACCCCACGTGGCCACCCAGTGTCACTGTTGCTCTCTGAGGGGAGGGGCAGATCCCCGTTGCAGAGTTTCTCTAGTGTCTGGTTATCACATTTGCCTGACATGCAAAGGGGCCCAGGTTTGAAACCAGGCAGAAAGATGAAGTTTTACTTTTCCCAGCTCCATTAGCTGCCCAGCGAGGTTCTCCCCTTTTTCCCACTGGGATCACCCCAACCCCTGCAGGGCAGCGGGTGGGGAAATGAGCTGAGAAGCGTGCCGGAGAAAGCTGCTGTTTCCTGCCCTCGGTTTCTTGGCACACCGCCCGGGCACACCCTAGTGATCTGCGGCTCGGAAGGCTGCTCCTCCCCCCTCCCCTGGGGGCTGTCTCCTAGGGGCAGCCTGCACGCAGCTGCGAATGATCAGCTGTTTGCCGGGCAGGCTCAGATCAGCTGCGTCCTGCCTCCCTGCTCCGGCAGGGGCCGAGTGAGTCTCACACACACACGAAAACACCCTTAGGGTGAGGTGCGGGCGGGAGCACAGCCGGCCTCTGCTCACCTAGGGCCGCCCCGCACCTCTTGGGCTGATGGCCATGGCGTCCGCGAGTATGGCTGCTCCCGGCCAGCCAGGCTCCGCTCCGGCCACAGCAGGCAGCCGGTGACCCAAGGGAGCCCAGCTAGGCTGGGGCTGGGTGCAGGGGGGGATTAGGGGGAGGAGAAGCCTCGGACCCCGGCAGGAGCCATGCTGGGTGGGGGAGGGGGGAAGGTGGAGAAGCCCCAGACCACGGCAGGAGCTGCACTGGGGGCGGGGGAGAAGAGCCGAGCTGGGGCAGGGGAGGAGAAGCCGGGGTCCGGCAGGAGCCGGGGGGAGTGGGGGAGGAGAAGCCCAGACCCCGGCAGGAGCTGCACTATGGGGGGGAGGGGGAAGAGGAGCCACACTGGGGCAGAGAGGAGAGGCCCCGGACCCTGGCAGAAGATGTGGGGCTGAAGTCCCAGGCTCTGGAGCTCCACCCACCCTAGTGACAGAAGCTGCAGGGCTGAAGCCCTGACCCCACTCTGTGTGGAGCTGGTATCCCCATTTCCCCCACCACCACACAGCCATGAATGGATTTAGCCTAGGAGGCAGGGTCAGGATTGGCCCCATTTGGCAGGTGGGATCTAGGGCACACAGAGGTGAAGTGACTTTCCCAAGGCTAAGCAGGGAGTCTGTGGCAGAGCAGAGACTCAAACCCAGAACACCTGAACCCTGTGCCTTAACCACTAGGCAACCTTCCCACCCCAGGACGGGGAACTTCCTCTGCCACTTTGAATGTGTGGGTGGGAGCAGCCACTAGACAGAGCTGCCAGGAGGTTGGGAGCAGAGAGAGATGGGAAAAGGGACATGGGTGGGTGTAGCGGGGTGGTTACCTGCTCCTGCCCGGGAGGGGTTAAAACAGCCCTACAGAGGGAGCAGTCAGGGGACATGGAATGGGGGGGTGCTGGATAGGGCGTGGGAGTCCCAGGGGGCCTGTCAGGGGTGGGGGTGTGGCTAGGGGCCGGGGCAGTCAGGGGACAGGAGGGTTGGATAGTTGGAGGGTTCCCGTAGGGTGATTAGGGGGAAGGGGGGTCTCTGGAGGGGGCAGTGAGGGAACAAGGAACAGGGGGGGTCAGACTGGTCAAGAGTTCAGGGGGGGGGGGCTGTCAGGGGTGGGTGTGTGGCTAGGGGCCGGGGCAGTCAGGGGACGGGGGGATTGGATTGTTGGAGGGGTCCCTGGGGGGGATTACGTGGTGGGGGGGTCTATGGAGGGGATGGTCAGGGAACAAGGAGCGGGGGTGGGGGTTGGATGGGTGAAGGGTTCGGGGGGGGGCCTGTCAGGGTTGGGGTTGTGGAGAGGGGTCGGGGCAGTCAGGGGACAGGTAGGGGGTAGGGCCCTAGGGAGGCAGTTACAGTGGGGGAGTCTCAGGAGGGGGCGGTCACGGGACAAGGAGCAGGGAGGCTTAGATAGGGGGTAGGGTCCTCGGGGGCAGTTAGGGGCAGGGTCCCAGGAGGGAGCAGACAGGGGACAAGGAGCACGGGGGGTTGGGGGTTTTGAGGGGGCTGGAAGTGGGAGGGAGTGGATGGGGGCAGGGCTAGGGCAGGGCTCCCTGGGTGCACACCCTAGTGAAATGTGCTGCGGACGCCTATGGCTGCTACAGTTATTTCATGGAGTGTCTGGGACGGGGGGAAAGCTGAGTTCACTCCAGGTGGAGGGAAAAAAGGACCCTGAAAATCTCAGGCCCTCAGGGAAAACCCAACCGCTGCTACCAGGGTCGCTGAGGTGCTGGGGATCTGCACGGGACAGGGACTGTGTGAACTGTCCAGGTGGGGAATGAATAACAATCTACAGCTAGATCCACCCCATTAACCACCGACACAGGCTAATCACGCTGCAGAGAGACGGGAAACCGGGAGCGATTCTTTGCTGTCAGCCATAGACACAGTGACCCAATTGCACCGCAGTGAATGTGCTGGGGAAAGCTGGACTTTACAGGCCGGTGGAAATAGCAGATCCTAGAAACAGCTGGAGCTCCCCACCCCACTTCTGCCAACAGGGGCAGGGATTGAGCTGTTCACAGAGCCCCTCCCCCCACCATGACCTTCCAGCAGCGGGTGGCAGCACCCCCCCCCCCAATGCAGGGGAGAGGCTGAGTGTATCTCTGCACCCTGAGTCCAGGGCTCACACTCTCTGCCCCACACATAGAATCTGGCCCTGGTGCAAAGTGACCCCAAAGAACCAGCAACCTCGACGAGAGCATGATCGGAGGGTGGGGCGGGGGGGAGGCTGCTGTGGAAGGAGGCAGGCTCTGAGTGTGAACATACAAGCAATCAGGTCTGTCTGGGGATGTAGCTCAGTGATAGAGCGTGTGCTTTGCGTGTCTGAGGTCCTGGGTTCAATCTCCAGGTTTGCTTTTCATGCTGCTGCTTTGCTCACACCCAGCTGGGATGTGGCTGACCCGTCTCCCTGCACAAGTTTCAATCTGAGCAGTGAGGGCAAAGTGCCAACGGCAGGAGAGCTCTGGGGAGGTTTCACCAAAGGTCCATCCAGTCCTGTCTCCTGACTGGCCAATGCCAGGGGCCCCAGAGGGAATTAACAGAACCAGGGAATCATCTAGTGATCATCCCCTGTTGCCTATTCCCAGCTGCAGGCGAACAGAGGCTAGAGACGCCCAGCCTGGCTAATAGCCATTGCTGGCCCTGTCCTCCATGAACGTATCTAGTTCTTTTTTGAGCCCTGTTCTAGTCTTGGCCTTCACAACATCCTCTGGGAGAAAGCTCCACATGTTGACTCTTGTCGTGTGACCCCCTTCCCCTCCCCCACCCCCTCTAAGGCAGCGGGTTTCAAACTTTTTTTCTGGTGACCCAGTTGAAGAAAATTGTTGATGCCCACGACCCAACGGAGCTGGGCATGAGGGGGTTGGGAGGGGCTCTAGGCTGGGGCAGAGGGTTGGGGTTCAGGGTGAAGGCTGCAGAGTGGGGCAGAGAATGAGGGGTTCAGGGTGTGAGGGGGCTCTAGGCTGGGGCATGGAGTTGGGGTTCACGGCGAAGGCTGCAGGGTGGGGCAGAGAATGAGGGGTTCAGGGTGTGAGGGGGCTCTAGGCTGGGGCATGGAGTTGGGGTGCACGGCAAAGGCTGCAGGGTGGGGCAGAGAATGAGGGGTTCAGGGTGTGAGGGGGGTCTCTAGGCTGGGGAAGGGGGTTGGGGTACAGGGGTGAAGGCTGCAGGGGGGCAGAGAATGAGGGGTTCAGCGTGTGAGAGGGGGCTCTAGGCTGGGACAGGGGGTTGGGGTGTGGGAGGGGGTCAGGGCTCTTGGCTGGGGGTTCAGGCTCTGGTGTGCAGCCAGGTATGAGGGTCTTGGGGTGCAGAAAGGGCTCCTGGTTTGGGGAACTCAAGTCTCAGGCAGGGGATTGGGGCACATGGTTGGGGTGTGGGGTTACCTCGCGCGGCTCCTGGTCAGTGGAACAACGGGGGCGGGCGGTGGTGGTTGGCAGGGAGTCCGGTGTGGGCAGATACCCTGTGTTTGCCAGAGCCGGGCACCATGGCTTAGCTGGTTAAAGCACCTGTCTTGTAAACAGGAGATCCTGGGTTCGACTCGCTTTGGTGTGTCCCTTTTGGGGCACCTGATATTGGCTACTGTGAGAAGAAAAGATACAGAACTAGATGAACCTTCGGTCTAGCCCAGTCTGGCTGTTCCTATGGTTTAAATTACACTCCCAGGCACTGATAACAGGGTTATTGAAAGTATCAGAGGGGGAGCCATGTTAGTCTGGATCTGCCGTGTTATATCTGGATCTGGGGCTCACCAACAGTCCCCTAGTCACTGGGTCAGTGATCTGCCCCCCCGCATAGGGGTGTTTCCTTGCCTGGGTGAATGAGACCCCAGACTGTTGTCCCCATCCCCTGGGGTCCCATCACTCCCCTACCCAAAGACAGCTCAGTCCCCACAAGTGCTGTCAAGGTGGGGTGAGCGGCTCCTGGCGCTCCATTCCCCAGCTCCACCAGTTCTGCTCTCTCCTCCCCCGGTCTCCTGAGACTTCAGGCCTCAGCGCTGGGCTGGACCCAGGCCTGGCAGGGACTGGCAACACCCAGATACCTTCTGCCCGGGAGAGGCTCCCCACAGAGCCCACCTCGCGCTGCTGTAGGAGGGAGCCCGCAATCAGAAGCCAAAGCTCCAAACATTCCTCCCATCCTGCGTCAGACAGGGCAGCCGGATCAGCACCTTCACGGGAAGGCAGCAACAGAGGCAAGGAGACCGAGCTTCCACCTCCACCAGGTGAGAACGCAGCCATCTGGGAGGAACCTGCTATCTGCCCAGAGGCCTTTATTCCTCCAGCCTGCGGGGACAGAGGGGATGTCAGGAAGTTGCCCCTTCAATCCCACACAGAAAAAGGCCTTTCTTAGGAAAGGCAAAATCCTGAAGGGAAAAAGTAACATCAACGAGGACTCCCAAGAGAGAGAGTTTGTAAGATGTGAGTAGTTAATCACCTGACCAGGGACTTGAACCCTGGACCCTCAGATTAAAAGTCTGATGCTCTACCAACTGAGCTAGCCAAGCTCATGACATTAATAAAGCAAGTTGTTATGAAGGAGAAACTATGCAAGAAAAAGGAAGCAGGAAACAATAGGGAAAACCTACTGCTCTTTCTCTCTCTTCCCAGCCCTAGCCTGGGGCTGGGCTCATATTATTGCTGGTTAAAAAGAGGGGAAAGTATCTGCATCTACCAGCCTTTTATAGCTGTACAAGAATCAGGCACAATACAGACAGCCCCCCAACCTGAAACAATTACTCACCAGCAACCACACACCATACAACAAAAACACCAACCGAGGAACCTATCCTTGCAACAAAGGTCGATGCCAACTCTGTCAACATATCGATTCAAGTGATACCATCACAGGGCCTAATCACATCCGCCACGCCATCAGGGGCTCATTCACCTGCACATCTAGCAATGTGATATATGCCATCATGTGCCAGCAATGCCCCTCTGCCATGTACATTGGCCAAACCGGACAGTCTCTACGCAAAAAAATAAATGGACATAAATCTGACATCAGGAATCATAACATTCAAAAACCAGTAGGAGAACACTTCAACCTCCCTGATCATTCAGTGACAGATTTGAGGATAGCAGTGTTGCGACAGATTAACTCCAAAAGCAGACTTCAAAGAGAAACTATTGAACTCGAATTGATATGCAAACTAGATTGCGTTGCCTCCGGATTAAATCATGATTTGGAATGGCTCGGCCATTATGTTAATTGAATCTATTTCCCTTAAGTTAACGATCCTCATTCACACCTGTGTGACCATCTTGTTTATCACTTCAAAAGCTTTTTCTTCCCCTGCTGTCATGTTTCCTCTCAACTAATTAGCCTCTTAAGATTGGTCTAAACACCTGGACCATCATGTATCTCTGACTGTATAAATGTCTGTCTGAAATATAATTTCATTCCATGCATCCGATGAAGTGGGTACTAACCCACGAAAGCTTATGCTGAAATAAATTTGTTAGTCTCTAAGGTGCTACAAGTTTTTCTTTCTTATTTTCATTTTGCACAATACAGAGGTACCCATCTTCAAGTGCCGAATGGTTGGATTGGCTAATGCAACCTGTAGAAGTCCATGGCACACTGGGATAGAAAGTCAAGTGTACATCATCATCATCATCATCATCATTTCAAAGGGAGAATGATAGGAAGGTTCACAACGGACTAAGAAGCTACATACAAAGCTCATTGGCTATTCATGCTGTGACGAACTAGGACTGTAGTTAAGGTTTCCCTGAGTACTGTGTGGGTGCCTCAGTTTCCCCTATGCGGTGCTTGAGTATCTAGGTGGTGGGACAACGGTGCATGATTGTTACAAAGCCCTAGAAGGCAGAGGCCTGGACACAGAGAATGGCTCTGTCTCCTGGCAACAGATGGCCCGGCCCCTTGCCCGGCAAAGGTGAGAGCTGAAGGTGTGAGAACAAAGGGATCAGGTGACCTCCTGGCCCGGGAAGCAGACAAAGGGGGAGGTGGGGCTGGAGAGTTTCAGTTTGGGGCTGGCCGGAGAAGAGGCGAGGGAGGCAGACAGGGTCTGGCCTCCCTGCCCCGTTTGGAGCTGTGGGGCGAAATGCAGGGAGCCCCCAGGCTGGGGTCTAAGCTCCCTGCCCCCCGGAAGGACCCGACTGCGGGGTCCTGGATGTACTGACAAGCTCTGGTTGGGCTGTGTTCCTGGCATCTCTAATAAACCTTCTGTTCTACTGACTGGCTGAGACTCCCAGTGAATCCGGGGAAGAGGGGTGCAGGGCCGGACTCCCCTATACTCCGTAACACCCCCCCAGAGCCCAGCCCCCCAGCCAGGGGCTCCAGACCCCCCCCAGAGCCCAGAGCCCCAGCCAGGGGCCCCAGACCCCACCAGAGCCCAGACCCCCAGCCAGGGGCCCCAGACCCCCCCCAGAGCCCAGACCCCGAGCCAGGAGCCCCAGACCCCCAGCCGGGGGCCCCAGACCCCCCCAGAGCCCAGACCCCAGCCAGGGGCCCCAGACCCCAGCCAGGGGCCCCAGACCCCCCCAGAGCCCAGACCCCAAGCCAGGGGCCCCAGACCACCCCAGAGCCCAGCCCCCAGCCAGGGGCCCCAGACCCCCAGCCAGGGGCTCCAGACCCCCCCCAGAGCCCATCCCCCAGCCAGGGACTCCAGACCCCCCCCCAGAGCCCATCCCCCAGCCAGGGGACCCAGACCCCCCAGAGCCCAGACCCCCAGCCAGGGGCCCCAGACCCCCCCCAGAGCCCAGACCCCCAGCCAGGGGCCCCAGACCCCCCCAGAGCCCAGACCCCCAGCCAGGGGCCCCAGACCCCACCCAGAGCCCAGACCCCGAGCCAGGGGCCCCAGACCCCCCCCCCCAGAGCCCAGACAGGACCCCAGATACCCCCTGAGCCCAGACCCCCAGCCAGGGGCCCCAAACCCCCCCAGAGCCCAGCCCCCCAGCAAGGGGCCCAGAGCCCCCCAGAGCCCAGCCCCCCGCCAGGGGCCCAAGACCCCCCCAGACTCCTGCCCCCAGCCAGGGGCACCAGACCCCCAGCCAGGGACCCCAGATGCCCCCCAGAGCCCAGACCCCCAGCCCCAGACCCCCGCCAGACCCCCAGCCAGGGGCCACAGCCCCAGACCCCCGCCAGACCCCCAGCCAGGGGCCCCAGACCTCAGCCAGGGGCCCCATACCCCCCCAGATCCGAGCCCCCAGCCAGGGGCCCCATACCCCCCCAGAGCCCAGCCCCTAGCCAGGGGCCCCAGACACCCCCAGAGCCCAGCCCCCAGCCAGGGGCCCCAGACCACCAGCCAGGGGTCCCAGACCCCCCAAGAGACCAGCCCCCAGCCAGGGGCCCCAGACCCCCCCAGAGCCCAGACCCCCAGCCAGGGGCCCCAGACCCCCCCCAGAGCCCAGACCCCCAGCCAGGGGCCCCAGACCCCCCCAGAGCCCAGACAGGGCCCCAGACCCCCCCTTAGCCCAGACCCCCAACCAGGGACCCCAGCCCCCCCCAGAGCCCAGCCCCCGGCCAGGGGCCCCAGACCCCCAGCCGGGGGCCCCAGACCCACCCAGAGCCCAGACCCCCAGCCAGGGGCCCCAGACCCCCAGCCGGGGGACCCAGACCCCCTCAGAGCCCAGACTCCCAGCCAGGGGCCCCAGAGCCCCACAGAGCGCAGCCCCCAGCCAGGGACCCCAGACCCCCCCCAGAGCCCAGAGAGGGCCCCAGACCCCCCCTGAGCCCAGACCCGCAGCCAGGGGCCCCAGACCCCCCCAGAGCCCAGCCAGGGGCCCCAGACCCCCCACAGAGCGCCCAGATCCCCAGCCAGGGGCCCCAGACCCCCAGCCAGGGGCCCAAGACCCCCCCAGAGCCCATCCCCCAGCCAGGTGCCACAGACCCCCAGCCAGGGGCCCCAGACCCCCCCCAGTGCCCAGCCCCTACCCAGGGGCACCAGACACCCCCAGAGCCCAGCCCCCATCCAGGGGCCCCAGACCCCCATCCAGGGGCCCCAGCCCCCACCAGAGCCCAGCCCCCACCAGAGCCCAGCCCCAAGACAGGGGCCCCAGACCCCCAGCCAGGGGCCCCAAACCCCCCCCAGTGCCCAGCCCCTACCCAGGGGCTCCAGACCCCCCCCAGAGCCCATCCCCCAGCCAGGGGCCCCAGACCCCCCCAGAGCCCAGACCCCCAGCCAGGGGCCCCAGACCCCCCCCAGAGCCCAGACCCCCAGCCAGGGGCCCCAGACCCCCCCAGAGCCCAGACCCCCAGCCAGGGGCCCCAGACCCCCCCCAGAGCCCAGACCCCCAGCCAGGGGCCCCAGACCCCCCCCAGAGCCCAGACCCCCAGCCAGGGGCCCCAGACCCCCCCCAGAGCCCAGACCCGCAGCCAGGGGCCCCAGACCCCCCCCCAGAGCCCAGACCCGCAGCCAGGGGCCCCAGACCCCCCCCAGAGCCCAGACCCCCAGCCAGGGGCCCCAGACCCCCCCCAGAGCCGAGACCCCGAGCCAGGGGCCCAAGACCCCCCCCCAGAGCCCAGACAGGACCCCAGATACCCCCTAAGCCCAGACCCCCAGCCAGGGGCCCCAAACCCCCCCAGAGCCCAGACCCCAGCCAGGGGCCCAGAGCCCCCCAGAGCCCAGCCCCCAGCCAGGGGCCCAAGACCCCCCAGACCCCTGCCCCCAGCCAGGGGCACCAGACCCCCAGCCAGGAACCCCAGACGCCCCCCAGAGCCCAGACCCCCAGCCCCAGACCCCCGCCAGTCCCCCAGCCAGGGGCCCCAGCCCCAGACCCCCACCAGACCCCCAGCCAGGGGCCCCAGACCCCAGCCAGGGGCCCCAGACCCCCCCAGAGCCGAGCCCCCAGCCAGGGGCCCCATACCCCCCAGAGCCCAGCCCCTAGCCAGGGGCCCCAGACACCCCCAGAGCCCAGCCCCCAGCCAGGGGCCCCAGACCACCAGCCAGGGGTCCCAGACCCCCCAAGAGACCAGCCCCCAGCCAGGGGCCCCAGACCCCCCCAGAGCCCAGACCCCCAGCCAGGGGCCCCAGACCCCCCCCAGAGCCCAGACCCCCAGCCAGGGGCCCCAGACCCGCCCCAGAGCCCAGACCCCCAGCCAGGAGCCCCAGACCCCCAGCCGGGGGCCCCAGACCCCCCCAGAGCCCAGACCCCAGCCAGGGGCCCCAGACCCCAGCCAGGGGCCCCAGACCCCCCCAGAGCCCAGACCCCAAGCCAGGGGCCCCAGACCCCCCCAGAGCCCAGCCCCCAGCCAGGGGCCCCAGACCCCCAGCCAGGGGCTCCAGACCCCCCCCAGAGCCCATCCCCCAGCCAGGGGCTCCAGACCCCCCCCAGAGCCCATCCCCCAGCCAGGGGCCCCAGACAACCCCAGAGCCCAGACCCCCAGCCAGGGGCCCCAGACCCCCCCCAGAGCCCAGACCCCCAGCCAGGGGCCCCAGACCCCCCCCCAGAGCCCAGACCCCCAGCCAGGGGCCCCAGAGCCCAGACCCCCAGCCAGGGGCCCCAGACCCCCCCCCCCAGAGCCCAGACAGAACCCCAGATACCCCCTGAGCCCAGACCCCCAGCCAGGGGCCCCAAACCCCCCCAGAGCCCAGCCCCCAGCCAGGGGCCCAAGACCCCCCCAGACCCCTGCCCCCAGCCAGGGGCACCAGACCCCCAGCCAGGGACCCCAGACGCCCCCCAGAGCCCAGACCCACAGCCCCAGACCCCCGCCAGACCCCCAGCCAGGGGGCCCAGACCTCAGCCAGGGGCCCCAGACCCCCCCAGAGCCGAGCCCCCAGCCAGGGGCCCCATACCCCTCCAGAGCCCAGCCCCTAGCCAGGGGCCCCAGACACCCCCAGAGCCCAGCCCCCAGCCAGGGGCCCCAGACCACCAGCCAGGGGTCCCAGACCCCCCAAGAGACCAGCCCCCAGCCAGGGGCCCCAGACCCCCCCAGAGCCCAGACCCCCAGCCAGGGGCCCCAGACCCCCCCCAGAGCCCAGACCCCCAGCCAGGGGCCCCAGACCCCCCCAGAGCCCAGACCCCCAGCCAGGAGCCCCAGACCCCCAGCCGGGGGCCCCAGACCCCCCCAAAGCCCAGACCCCCAGCCAGGGACCCCAGACCACAGCCAGGGGCCCCAGACCCCCCCTAGAGCCCAGACCCCAGCCAGGGGCTCCAGACCCCCCCAGAGCCCATCCCCCAGCCAGGGGCCCCAGACAACCCCAGAGCCCAGACCCCCAGCCAGGGGCCCCAGACCCCCCCGAGAGCCCAGACCCCCAGCCAGGGGCCCCAGACCCCCCCCAGAGCCCAGACCCCCAGCCAGGGGCCCCAGACCCCCCCAGAGCCCAGACCCCGAGCCAGGGGCCCCAGACCCCCCCCCCCCCCAGAGCCCAGACAGAACCCCAGATATCCCCTGAGCCCAGACCCCCAGCCAGGGGCCCCAAACCCCCCCAGAGCCCAGACCCCGAGCCAGGGGCCCCAGACCCCCCCCCCCAGAGCCCAGACAGAACCCCAGATACCCCCTGAGCCCAGACCCGCAGCCAGGGGCCCCAGACCCCCCCAGAGCCCAGCCAGGGGCCCCAGACCCCCCACAGAGCGCCCAGATCCCCAGCCAGGGGCCCCAGACCCCCAGCCAGGGGCCCAAGACCCCCCCAGAGCCCAGCCCCCAGCCAGGGGCCCCAGACCCCCAGCCAGGGGCCCCAGACCCCCCCCAGTGCCCAGCCCCTACCCAGGGGCACCAGACACCCCCAGAGCCCAGCCCCCATCCAGGGGCCCCAGACCCCCATCCAGGGGCCCCAGACCCCCCCAGAGCCCAGCCCCCACCAGAGCCCAGCCCCAAGACAGGGGCCCCAGACCCCCAGCCAGGGGCCCCAGACCCCCCCCAGTGCCCAGCCCCTACCCAGGGGCTCCAGACCCCCCCCAGAGCCCATCCCCCAGCCAGGGGCCCCAGACCCCCCCAAAGCCCAGACCCCCAGCCAGGGGCCCCAGACCCCCCCCAGAGCCCAGACCCCCAGCCAGGGGCCCAAGACCCCCCCCAGAGCCCAGACCCCCAGCCAGGGGCCCCAGACCCCCCCCAGAGCCCAGACCCAGAGCCAGGGACCCCAGACCCCCCCCCCCCAGAGCCCAGACAAGACCCCAGATACCCCCTAAGCCCAGACCCCCAGCCAGGGGCCCAGAGCCCCCCAGAGCCCAGCCCCCAGCCAGGGGCCCAGAGCCCCCCAGAGCCCAGCCCCCAGCCAGGGGCCCAAGACCCCCCCAGACCCCTGCCCCCAGCCAGGGGTACCAGACCCCCAGCCAGGAACCCCAGACGCCCCCCAGAGCCTAGACCCCCAGCCCCAGACCCCCGCCAGACCCCCAGCCAGGGGCCCCAGCCCCAGACCCCCGCCAGACCCCCAGCCAGGGGCCCCAGACCCCAGCCAGGGGCCCCAGACCCCCCCAGAGCCGAGCCCCCAGCCAGGGGCCCCATACCCCCCAAGAGCCCAGCCCCTAGCCAGGGGCCCCAGACACCCCCAGAGCCCAGCCCCCAGCCAGGGGCCCCAGACCACCAGCCAGGGGTCCCAGACCCCCCAAGAGACCAGCCCCCAGCCAGGGGCCCCAGACCCCCCCAGAGACCAGACCCCCAGCCAGGGGCCCCAGACCCCCCCCAGAGCCCAGACCCCCAGCCAGGAGCCCCAGACCCCCCCCCAGAGCCCAGACCCCCAGCCAGGAGCCCCAGACCCCCAGCCGGGGGCCCCAGACCCCCCCAAAGCCCAGACCCCCAGCCAGGGACCCCAAACCACAGCCAGGGGCCCCAGACCCCCCCTAGAGCCCAGACCCCAGCCAGGGGCCCCAGACCCCCCCAGCTCCCAGCCAGGGGCCCCAGACCCCAGACCCCCAGCCAGGGGCCCCAGACCCCCCCAGAGCCCAGACCCCCAGCCAGGGGCCCCAGACCCCCCCAGACCACAGACCCCCAGCCAGGCCCCCAGCCAGCGGCCCCAGACACAGCCAGGGGCCCCAGACCCACCCAGAGCCCAGACCCCCAGCCAGGGGCCCCAGACCTCCCCAGAGCCCAGACCCCCAGCCAGGGGCCCCAGACCCCCCCCAGAGCCCAGCCAGGGGCCCCAGACCCCCCCCAGAGCGCCCAGATCCCCAGCCAGGGGCCCCAGACCCCCAGCCAGGGGCCCCAGACCCCCCCAGAGCCCAGCCCCCAGCCAGGGGCCCCAGACCCCCAGCCAGGGGCCCCAGACCCCCCCCAGTGCCCAGCCCCTACCCAGGGGCACCAGACCCCCCCCAGTGCCCAGCCCCCATCCAGGGGCCCCAGACCCCCCCAGAGCCCAGCCCCCACCAGAGCCCAGCCCCAAGACAGGGGCCCCAGACCCCCAGCCAGGGGCCCCAGACCCCCCCCCAGTGCCCAGCCCCTACCCAGGGGCTCCAGACCCCCCCCCGAGCCCATCCCCCAGCCAGGGGCCCCAGACCCCCCCAGAGCCCAGACACCCAGCCAGGGGCCCCAGACCCCCCCCACAGCCCAGAACCCCAGCCAGGGGCCCCAGACACCCCCCAGAGCCCAGACCCCCAGCCAGGGGCCCCAGACCCCCCCTAGAGCCCAGACCCCGAGCCAGGGGCCCCAGACCCCCCCCCCCAGAGCCCAGACAGGACCCCAGATACCCCCTGAGCCCAGACCCCCAGCCAGGGGCCCCAATCCCCCCAGAGCCCAGACCCCCAGCCAGGGGCCCAGAGCCCCCCAGAGCCCAGCCCCCAGCCAGGGGCCCAAGACCCCCCCAGATCCCTGCCCCCAGCCAGGGGCACTAGACCCCCAGCCAGGGACCCCAGACGCCCCCCAGAGCCCAGAGCCCCAGCCCCCCGCCAGACTCCCCGCCAGACGCCCCAGACCCCCGCCAGACCCCCAGCCAGGGGCCCCAGACCCCAGCCAGGGGCCCCAGACCCCCCCAGAGCCGAGCCCCCAGCCAGGGGCCCCATACCCCCCCAGAGCCCAGCCCCTAGCCAGGGGCCCCAGACACCCCCAGAGCCCAGCCCCCAGCCAGGGGCCCCGACCACCAGCCAGGGGTCCCAGACCCCCCAAGAGACCAGCCCCCAGCCAGGGGTCCCAGACCCCCCCAGAGCCCAGACCCCCAGCCAGGGGCCCCAGACCCCCCCCCAGAGCCCAGACCCCCAGCCAGGGGCCCCAGACCCCCCCCAGAGCCCAGACCCCCAGCCAGGGGCCCCAGACCCCCAGCCGGGGGCCCCAGACCCCCCCAAAGCCCAGACCCCCAGCCAGGGACCCCAGACCACAACCAGGGGCCCCAGACCCCCCCTAGAGCCCAGACCCCAGCCAGGGGCCCCAGACCCCCCCAGCTCCCAGCCAGGGGCCCCAGACCCCCCCAGAGCCCAGACCCCAGCCAGGGGCCCCAGACGCCACCCCCCCCCCCGAGCCCAGACCCCCAGCCAGGGGCTCCAGACCGCCCCAGAGCCCAGAGCCCAGCCCCCAGCCAGGGGCCCCAGACCCCCCCAGAGCCCAGCAAGGGGCCCCAGACCCCCCCAGAGCCCAGCCCCCAGCCAGGGGTCCCAGACCCCCAGCCAGGGGCCCGAGACCCCCCCCCAGAGCCCAGACTCCAAGCCAGGGGCCCCAGACCACCCCAGATCCCAGCCCCCAGCCAGGGGCCCCAGACCTCCAGCCAGGGGCTCCAGACCCCCCCCAGAGCCCATCCCCCAGCCAGGGGCCCCAGACCCCCCCAGAGCCCAGACCCCCAGCCAGGGGCCCCAGACCCCCCCCAGAGCCCAGACCCCCAGCCAGGGGCCCCAAACCCCCCCAGAGCCCAGACCCCCAGCCAGGGGCCCAGAGCCCCCCAGAGCCCAGCCCCCAGCCAGGGGCCCAAGACCCCCCCAGACCCCTGCCCCCAGCCAGGGGCACCAGACCCCCACCCAGGGACCCCCAGACGCCCCCCAGAGAACAGACCCCCAGCCCCAGACCCCCGCCAGACCCCCAGCCAGGGGCCCCAGCCCCAGACCCCCGCCAGACCCCCAGCCAGGGGCCCCAGACCCCCCCAGAGCCGAGCCCCCAGCCAGGGGCCCCATACCCCCCCAGAGCCCAGCCCCTAGCCAGGGGCCCCAGACACCCCCAGAGCCCAGCCCCCAGCCAGGGGCCCCAGACCACCAGCCAGGGGTCCCAGACCCCCCAAGAGACCAGCCCCCAGCCAGGGGCCCCAGACCCCCCCAGAGCCCAGCCCCTAGCCAGGGGCCCCAGACCCCCCCCAGAGCCCAGACCCCCAGCCAGGGGCCCCAGACCCCCCCTGAGCCCAGACCCCCAGCCAGGGGCCCCAGATCCCCCCAGAGCCCAGCCCCCAGCCAGGGGCCCCAGACGCCCAGCCAGGGGCCCCGGACCCCCCAAGAGCCCAGCCCCCAGCCAGGGCCCCAGACCTCCCCCCCAGAGCCCAGCCCCTAGCCAGGGGCCCCAGACCCCCCCCAGAGCCCAGACCCCCAGCCGCAGACCCCCCCAGAGCCCAGACCCCAGCCAGGGGCCCGAGACCCCCCCAGCTCCCAGTCAGGGGCCCCAGACCCACCCAGAGCCCAGACCCCCAGCCAGGAGCCCCAGAACCCCCCCCCCAGAGCCCAGACCCCGAGCCAGGGGCCCCAGACCCCCCCCCCAGAGCCCAGACAGGACCCCAGATACCCCCTGAGCCCAGACCCCCAGCCAGGGGCCCCAAACCCCCCCAGAGCCCAGACCCCCAGCCAGGGGCCCAGAGCCCCCCAGAGCCCAGCCCCCAGCCAGGGGCCCAAGACCCCCCCAGACCGCTGCCCCCAGCCAGGGGCACCAGACCCCCACCCAGGGACCCCAGACGCCCCCCAGAGAACAGACCCCCAGCCCCAGACCCCCGCCAGACCCCCAGCCAGGGGCCCCAGCCCCAGACCCCCGCCAGACCCCCAGCCAGGGGCCCCAGACCCCCCCAGAGCCGAGCCCCCAGCCAGGGGCCCCATACCCCCCCAGAGCCCAGCCCCCAGCCAGGGGCCCCATACCCCCCCAGAGCCCAGCCCCTAGCCAGGGGCCCCAGACACCCCCAGAGCCCAGCCCCCAGCCAGGGGCCCCAGACCACCAGCCAGGGGTCCCAGACCCCCCAAGAGCCCAGCCCCCAGCCAGGGGCCCCAGACCCCTCCCAGAGCCCAGCACCCAGCCAGGGGCCCCAGACGCCCAGCCAGGGGCCCCGGACCCCCCAAGAGCCCAGCCCCCAGCCAGGGGACACAGACCCCCCCCAGAGCCCAGCCCCTAGCCAGGGGACACAGACCCCCCCCAGAGCCCAGACCCCCAGCCAGGGGCCCCAGACCCCCCCCCCCACAGCCCAGACCCCCAGCCAGGGGCCCCAGACCCCCCCCCCAGAGCCCAGACCCCGGCCAGGGGCCCCAGACCCCCAGCCAGGGGCCCCAGACCCGCCCAGAGCCCAGACCCCCAGCCAGGGGCCCCAGACCCCCAGCCGGGGGCCCCAGAGCCCCCCAGAGCCCAGCCCCCAGCCAGGGGCCCCAGACCCCGCCCAGAGCCCAGCCCCCAGCCAGGGGTCCCAGACCCCCCCCAGAGCCCAGACAGGGCCCCAGACCCCCCCTGAGCCCAGACCCCCAGCCAGGGGCCCCAGACCCCCCCAGAGCCCAGCCCCCAGCCAGGGGCCCAAGACCCCCCCCCCAGAGCCCAGACCCCCAGCCAGGGGCCCCAGACCCCAGCCAGGGGCCCCAGACCCCCCCAGAGCCCAGACCCCAAGCCAGGGGCCCCAGACCACCCCAGAGCCCAGCCCCCAGCCAGGGGCTCCAGACCCCCCCCAGAGCCCATCCCCCAGCCAGGGGCCCCAGACCCCCCCAGAGCCCAGACTCCCAGCCAGGGGCCCCAGACCCCCCCCAGAGCCAAGACCCCGAGCCAGGGGCCCCAGACCTCCCCAGAGCCCAGACCCCCAGCCAGGGCCCCAGACCCCCCCCAGAGCCCAGCCCCCAGCCAGGGACCCCAGACCCCCCCCAGAGCCCAGCCGCCAGCCAGGGACCCCAGACCCCCCCCAGAGCCCAGACAGGGACCCAGACCTCCCCTGAGCCCAGACCCCCAGCAAGGGGCCCCAGACCCCTCCAGAGCCCCCCAGAGCCCAGCCCCCAGCCAGGGGCCCCAGACCCCCAGCCAGGGACCCCAGACGCCCCCCAGAGCCCAGACCCCGAGCACCAGACCCCCGTCAGACCCCCAGTCAGGGGCCCCAGCCCCCCGCCAGACCCCCAGCCAGGGGCCCCGGACCCCCCCCCCAGAGCCCAGACCCCAGTCAGGGGCCGCAGACCCCCCCAGAGCCCAGCTCCCAGCCAGGGGCCCCAGACCCCCCCAGAGCCGAGACCCCCAGCCAGGGGCCCCAGACCCCCCCAGAGCCCAGCCCCCAGCCAGGGGCCCCAGACGCCCAGCCAGGGGCCCCGGACCCCCCCCAGATCCCAGACCCCCAGCCAGGGGCCCCAGACCCCAGTCAGGGGCCCCAGACCCCCCCCGAACCCAGCCCCCAGCCAGGGGCCCCAGACCCCCCCGAGCCCAGACCCCCAGCCAGGGGCCCCAGACCCCCCCCGAACCCAGCCCCCAGCCAGGGGCCCCAGATCCCCCCAGAGCCCAGCCCCCAGCCAGGGGCCCCAGACGCCCAGCCAGGGGCCCCGGACCCCCCAAGAGCCCAGCCCCCAGCCAGGGGCCCCAGACCCCCCCCAGAGCCCAGCCCCTAGCCAGGGGCCCCAGACCCCCCCCAGAGCCCAGACCCCCAGCCAGGGGCGGCAGACCCCCCCCACAGCCCAGACCCCCAGCCAGGGGCCCCAGACCCCCCCCGAGCCCAGACCCCGAGCCAGGGGCCCCAGACCCCCCCAGAGCCCAGCCCCCAGCCAGGGGCCCCAGACGCCCAGCCAGGGGCCCCGGACCCCCCAAGAGCCCAGCCCCCAGCCAGGGGCCCCAGACCCCCCCCCAGAGCCCAGCCCCTAGCCAGGGGCCCTAGACCCCCCCCAGAGCCCAGACCCCCAGCCCCAGACCCCCCCCAGAGCCCAGATCCCCAGCCAGGGGCCCCAGACCCCCAGCCAGGGGCCCCAGACCACCCCCAGAGCCCAGACGCCCAGCAAGGGGCCCCAGACCCCAGCCAGGGGCCCCAGACCCCCCCAGAGCCCCGCCCCCAGCCAGGGGCCCGACCCCCAGCCAGGGGCCCCAGACGCCCCCCAGAACCCAGACCCCCAGCCCCAGCCCCCCGCCAGACCCCCAGCCAGGGGCCCCAGCCCCCGAACCCCGCCAGACCCCCAGCCAGGCGCCCCAGCCCCCAGCCAGGGGCCCCAGACCCCCCCCCAGAGCCCTGCCCCCAGCCAGGGGCCCCAGACCCCCCCAGAGCCCAGAACCCCAGCCAGGGGCCCCAGACCCCCAGCCAGGGGACCCAGACCCCCCCCAGTGCCCAGCCCCTACCCAGGGGCACCAGACTCCCCCAGAGCCCAGACCCCCAGCCAGGGGCTCCAGACCCCCCCAGTGCCCAGCCCCCAGCCAGGGGCCCCAGACCCCCCCAGAGCCCAGCCCCCAGCCAGGGGCCCCAGACCCCCAGCCAGGGGCCCCAAACCCCCCCCCAACCCCCCCCCCCAGAGCCCAGACCCCAGCCAGGGGCCCCAGACCCCCGCCCCCAGCCAGGGGCCCCAGACCCCCGAGAGCCCAGACCCCCTGCCCCAGACCCCCAGCCAGGGGCCCCAGACCCCCCCAGAGCCCAGATCCCCCCAGAGCCGCCCATGGGGGGGGGGGAGACCTGCTCAGGGGTGGGGGGGAGGGGGGGCACCCTGGGTGCGGCTCGTGGCTCTCTAGGGAGAGAGGGGGCGGGGCGGGGGGCCCCAGGGCGGGGGTCAGCGGTAAATCCGAGCGGCGATCTGCGCATGCCCAGAGCCGCGAGACACAAAACTCTTCAATGGCGCATTCTCAACGTCACTTCCGGTCCCTTCGGGAGCGCCACGAACTACATCTCCCAGCCTGCCGCGGGATCCGCTTCCGCCCTCTTCAGCGTGTTAACAGCTGTTACTGCGCATGCTCAGTGCTGGTGCCAGGGAGACGGGAGAACAAAGCCCAGAGCCCGGGGGCGGGGCAGGGCTTTGGCTCCATTGTGAGCGGGGGGGCGGGGCAGCGCCTGTGGGCGGGGCTCTGGCTCCATTGGCAGCCGGGGGCGGGGCTCTGTCACAGCGCGGTGGCGGGGCTGATCCTGGGGGCGGGGCTCTGGCATTGCCCGGGGGCGGGGCAGCTCCTGGGGGCGGGGCTCTGCACAGCCTGGGGGCGGGTCAGCTCCTGGGGGAGGGGCTCTGGCTCCATTTGGAGCCGGGGGCGGGGCTCTGGCACTGCTCGGGGGCGGGGCAGCTCCTGGGGGCGGGGCTCTGGCACAGCCCGGGGGCGGGGCAGCGCCTGGGGGCGGGGCTCTGGCTCCATTGGGAGCCGGGGGCGGGGCTGAGCAGCGGCTCCCTGGGGGGTCCCGTGTTTGCCGGCAGCGCTGGAGCCGCCGGGGCGATCGCGGAGCTGCTGGGCTCAGCTGCAGCCGGGCTCGGCCCCGGCCCCGCCGGGACCCGGGTGGGGACAGAGCCTGGGGCCGGGGGGTTCCCCTGTGTGGGGCCGGGGGCGGCGGGGGGACGAGCCGGAGCTGCGGGCGGGGGAAGGACAGTGGGACACGTGGGGGGTGGAGCGTCCCCTGGGAGCCAGGAAAGTCCGGGGGAGAAAAAAGTGTCTGTGTGTGTGTGTGTGTCTGACTGTGTGTGTGTGTGTGTGTGTGTGTGTGTGTGTGTGTCCCCGTGTGTGTGTGTTACTGTGTGTGTGTGTGTGTCTGACTGTGTGTGTGTGTGTGTGTGTGTGTCTGACTGTGTGTGTGTCAGTGTGTGTGTGTGAGTCGGTGTGTGTGTGTCATTGTGTATCTGTCAGTGTGTGTGTGTTACTGTGTGTGTCAGTGTGTGTGTGTGTGTCCGTGTGTGTGAGTCGGTGTGTGTGTGTCCGTGTATGTGAGTCGGTGTGTGTGTGTCATTGTGTATCTGTCAGTGTGTGTGTCATTGTGTGTGTGTGTCAGTGTATGTGTGTGTGTGTTGCTATTTGCACCCTTGTGCCACGTCCCTCTCACACACTGATCACAATTCTCTCTCCGCTTCTTCCCCTTTGCTCTCCCCTCACCACATGTGGCTACAAAAATCCCACAATGACGGACTCTCCCGTCTCTTCTTTTGCCCCATTTCCTCCATCAGTCTCCAACGGCCATTTACATTCTCCCCATATTTGGGATGTTTCCCCCCCCACAGTTTATCTCCAGCCCTTTGTCCTCGTTCGGGTGGGGAATTGCTGCCCCGAGTCACTCCCCAAAGGGGATCGGGGGTAGTGGGGGCTGTTTGGGGAGCCCCGAGACGTGGCTGCCTCAGGGGTGGCGATGGGGCGGCTGTTCTCTGCCAGCAACAAGGCTTGGCAGGGGCCCAGGAGGGAACAGGGGGAGCCCGTTTCCCCTATGGAGCCTGCCCAGCCCCTTTGCTTCTGCTCCTTTCTAGCGTTTCCTTCAGAGACTTTATTACTGGGGAGGCTGGAAAATGTCTCTGGGCTGAGCCCCGGCAGGAGGGGCCAGGTCCCCACTGTAGTAAAGAGATGACGCGTTTCCCCAGCATGGCAGAATGTCGGGTGTGTGTCTGCAGGGAAAGGGCCTGGGGGGATCGTGACGTGAAATTAACTAAACCCTGTTCTGCAACCCCCACAACCCTCAGCCTGGCCCCCTGGCTCCTGGCCCAGCCTCGTCCCCCTTACCCCTGTCCGCTCCCCTCTCCCTAGGAAGCCATGGCCCTGCTCCCAGCCCCGGTTCTCGACTGCGGCTTCTGAGAGGACACAGACACGGACAAGAGGGCACAATGTGAAACGTTTGGGGACCACTGGATTAGGGTGACGTCCTCAATCGCTTCTATGCAGTGCAATAAAAGGTATTTCTCACCCACCTCGCCCCTCCATCAGGACGGACTCGGTATGTTCTGCCGCCCTTCACTCAGACAGGAAGGAGAATAACATTTCATTCCACTCAATGCTACAGTGATTTGTAACCCAACACCAGCCAGAACTGGTACTTTTGGCAAAGCGGCCCCAGCATGCTGCATAGCTAGGCCGAGTAGGGGTGTCTGGGCAAACACGGTCTGGTCCTGAAGTCTTTCCCGAGCTCATCACTAGATGTGAGGGGGGAGCTCATCCAGACCCTGCTTACACTTAATATTTAAAAACTCCTGATTGTCCCTATCTCTGCTGGCCTTTGATTTCTGCTCCTGTCCTTTTTTTGACAGCTCAGATGAGGTGGCCGAGTGGTTAAGGCGATGGACTGCTAATCCATTGTGCTTTGCATGCAAGGGTTCGAATCTCATTGGATGCATTTAGTCTTCCTCCTCTCCTTTAAAAACAACCATCTCCCCATTTGGTACAATGGCAGACAAAACCATGTTGATTCCTGCAATCAGAAACTACTCCGACCTCCCTTGCTTTAAATAAAATATGTCTAAATCCCAGGTTTCTAAAAGAATTCAGTAGGTCTTGTTTTTTATCTGAAAAGGTAACAGCCTCATCATCTTCCCCAAACAATCTCCCCCAAATAATTTCCCTTGTACAGATCCATGAACAGTAAAAGAGATGGATGGCAGGAGAGAGATCACTTGATCATTACCTGTGAGGTTCACTCCCTCTGGGACACCTGGCATTGGCCAGGATCAGTAGACAGGATGCTGGGCTGGATGGACCTTTGTCTGACTCAGTACGGCCTTTCTTATGTTCTTAAAATCTTTCTGTGTCTCTTGTCTGAGCCAGGGCATTCAATTCCATTGAAACCTTCTCTCCTGCAGTGACAATGGTCAGACAAAGGGGACGTGGCACCTTCAGCCCTGACAGTGAGATATTCGCTCTCCTCTTTCTTCATGCTGCTGTTGTTATTCCGTGAAACATCAAGGATGGAATAAAAAGCTGAGTTTACTCCAGGGTGAGGAAAGAAAGGCGCCACCAACCCCCTGGCAAAGCTCAGTGCCCCAGAGAAAACCTGCCCCCTGCTATTGCAATCACTGATGTACTGGGGATATGACGGGAAAGGGACTGTCTGAATTATCAAGGCAGGAAATGGACAACAATCTACAGCAATGTCATTAACCACAAACACACTCTCATCATGCTCCAGCGAGAAGGGAAATGAGCAGGAATTCTTGCTGTTCAGCCATGGACACACTTACACAATGGCACGGCAGTGAGTGTGTTGTGGAAGCTGGTCTGAGGAAACAATAGGAAACGATCACTCAGTGAGAACAGAACTAGAGTGTAGTGAGAAAATTGTATAAAGCAAGTAGTTGTGGCCGAGTGGTTAAGGCGGTGGACTAGAAATCTATTGGGGTTTCCCCGCACAGGTTCTCATCCTGTCAACTGCGGAGGGACTTGTTGTTCTTCAGTTTCAGTGCCTGAGCATCCTTGGTGTCAAGGGGAGCTCGGTCTTGTCTCACTCTCAGGCTGTGTCCACACTACAGAGTTACGCTGCTTTAGTTGAAGTGTTTTAATTAAACACTCTGCTCCTTGTGTCACCAGAGCGCATCCACTCTAGCAACTCTTGCGTCGCCCCAAAGAGCAGTGCACTGTGGGTAGCTATCGCACTGTGCAACTGGCCGCAGGGGGCTTTGGGAGGGGTTTGCAATGGCTCATGGGCTGGTGCAGCATCACATGATGCAGGGTGACGATGTTCCCCATAAAACTTTATGGGGAGATGCTTATAAATGTATATATGTAACTAGAATATGTTTTATGCTACATGTGCCATGTAACATATCTCTGTGAAAGTTATGACCTACTGAATTTATTCCTCCTGTTTGTATGCATGTATCATTGTTGTAGTTAGAGTTATGAAGATTGGTTTTATATTTGCTGGTTTTGTACATAGCCTTTGTAAGTGCATGGGATCATCTTTGGAGCAAAGAATGTGCCTGTTAAGGACGAGCACTTAACAGACAAAAGACGTTGCAGACCCCAATCCACATTGGGGCCGGGTCTGGAATGCAACTGGTTAGGCTGGTTGCCGAAGGGTGCATGGACAGGTGACTGGCCCAGGTGATCCCCAAACTCCATGGTAACAGGATGTTACACAGGGAGGGGTAAAAGGCTATAAAAGCCCAGGGGAGACCCTTCCATTTTGTCTTCAGCTGGCTAAAGAAAGAAGCTCTCCACCCCCCAAGGAGGCCTGAAAGAGACTGAACAAAGGACAAAGACATTAGGGGGGTGAGTGATTGCTGGGCCCAGGCTAGAAGGAAGATAGCCTGTTTACTGGACCTAGTGAGGGGTTTATCTGTACACAGGGTGATTAGACATAGAACTGCGTGTTCTATTTTATTTTATTCAGTAATTCACTTTGTTCTGTCTGTCACTACTTGAAATCACTTAAATCCTATTTTCTGTACTTATGAAAATCACTTTTTACTTATTAAGTTTCCTGGAGTACGAGTTGTTACCTGGGGGAAGGCAAACAGCTGTGCATATCTTTCTATCTTTGAAATAGAAGGCGAACTATTTATGAGTTTACCCTGTATAAGTCTTATGCAGGGTAAAACGGATGTATTAAGGGTTTAGACCGCTTAGGGAGCTGGGCACCTGGGTGTCAAAGGCAAGAGCGCTTCCAGGAGCCTTACAGTGGTGAGTGGACTTGGTTCGGACCTGGGTCTGTGTTTGCAGCAGATCAGTGGAATCTGGCTCAAACCAGACAGGATTCGGGAGTCCCAAGCTGGAAAAGGCCTGGAAGCAGGGGCAGAAGTAGCCTTGGCACACCAGGTGGCAGCACCAAGCAGGTCTCTGTGGTCCCAACCCATCACAGCAGGTTTCTCTGTCCCATTGTTCCATGGGCAGCCTACTAGATTGCCAGCTGCTTCTCAACTGAAGTGTGTGTGGCGGGGCAGAGAGTGACACTATGCAAAACAGATAAGTGTGGAACAATGACACAGCACAAAACCACACAACAGAGGCGTGTAGAGAGATAGGGCAGGGAGGGACCCCGAGAGTCAGGACCAAGTATCCCTAGGTCATCCCCGACAGGTATTTGCATAACCCCTTCTTCAAATCCTCCAATGAAGGAGATTCTGCAACTTCCCATGGAGGCCACTGCCATGCAATCGACAATGCTTGGCTTGTGATTAAGGGTCAGGCTGTGACTCCGAAAATTTGGATTCAGTTGCAAGTTTGGCCCCATTATTCTCTGTGCAAACATGGACAAATGACATCGCATCTTTGGGCCTCAGTTTCCCCAGCTGTAAAATGGGAACCATCCTCCCACACTTCATCTATTTTGCCTGTGAGCTCTTGGCATCAAGGACTCTCTCTCTCACTATGAGTTGTACAACACCTGGCAGAATCAGGGCCCCCATCCTTGGTCGGGGTTTCCACAGTGTCTGGCACAACTAGGGGACCCACTCTTGGATGGGGTATAACTGCTCTGTGGCTGGGGGCTCAGGAGGGACTGTTCCCATGTGACAACGTATGGAAAGGATCATTGTGCAGTCCGTGGGGAAGGGGTTAGAGTTTCCTTTACTATTTCTGGCATTGGCCACTCCCACAGACAGGATGTCTGCTGGGGGAGGAGAAATACAAGGCTTAATGGGACCATGGATCTGATCAGATGAGGCTGGGGCAGGGGTGGGGATTTAACCACCCCCGGCCTGCAACCTCCAATATGCAGAATCATAGAACCATAGGACTGTAAGGGACCTTGAGAGGTCATCCAGTCCAGCCCCTGCACTCATAAGTATAATCTAGACCATCCCTGACAGGTGTTTGTCGAACCTGCTCTTAAAAACCTCCCCTGACAGAGATTCCACAACCTCCCTGGGAAATTCACTCCAGTGCTTAACAGCCCTGACAGACAGGGAGTTTTCGTTTTTCTTTGTAGAACGGTGTTTTCTCCTCGATCTGAGATTTAACTAGAAAAAGAAGAAGGTCTCTGGGCACCAGATGGAGGAACAGGCTGGGGCTAGGGCTGCTAAGGGAGCCAGAGTAGCAGGTTTTCTGTATTGTTTCCTGCCCTCTTTTTCTTGACTAGTTTCTCTTCTGCACCAAACTAACCCTTTTCACCTGTGAGGCTGGCTAGCTCAGTTGGTCGAGCATCAGACTTTTAATCTGAAGGTCCAGGGTTCAAGTCCCTGGCCACGTGTAAAAAGCATCATAACCTCCAAAAGGCAGTACTTCTCCTTGACACCAGTATTTTCTTTTCAGGACTTGGGCTTTACTAGGAAGAGCCATTTTCTGCCTCTGACTGACGGGACAAATTCCTCACATGCTCACATGGAGGAAGAAAGGCTTCTGGGTTTACAGCAAACTGCTGCGTGACGACTTGTTGAGAAAATGCAGGGCTGGCCAGAGAGATCTTGAGCAAGGGAGGCAAAAAATTGTCCTCCCGGGCTCTTCTACACTGGAAGTCAGACAAACACAAGGTGCTTTCCTCTGGGTCCCATGGTGTAAGGGCAGCACTCAGGGCTCTGAATCCTGCAATCCGAGTTCAAGTCTCGGTGGGACCTTGGGGCAGCTCTTTCGCCACCTAACACTCCTGGGTGTTCCAAGGCTTCATCTTGCTCTCTCCAATGACGTGGGAGCCTGTCTTTTGCCTGGTAGCTCATATGACTTGAATGCCAGAGGGGACGTTTGATCCAGAAGGCTGGTCCTGCCTGGAGTCCTGTAGGTAGGGGTGTGAGCTCCATTTCCTCTGAGTCCTGAAGCTGGGCTGCAGCCTGGCCTAGGAGGCAGCCCGATGGGTTGACCATGTCCCCTGCACTCCCTGGTTCTCTCCATCTGCTCCCGCTCTAGAGGCTTTTTTCTATCCCATCTCTCCTCCTCTTCTCTTCTGTGCTCTCTCTTCCCTGCTCCCCTTTGTTTTCTATGGGACCTGGCCCCATAGTTCTATGTTGTGCAATATCGTGTTTAACTTTCCAAATCAGCTGGGGCCTGGAGAATATTTCCAGGTGATTGCCCCCTACGTAGATTGCAGTGATGTCTGGTGTGTCCTCACAGGGAACCAGCTCACAAAGAAAGAGGCAGGAGCTGGTTCCAGTGTATCCCCCATCTGCTGTGCGGAGAGAAAATTACCTCCATCCATGGTCCATCTGCAAACCCCTTGCTGAATTATAGGTTGTGTTGGAAGCCCACTGCACAATGCTGTGCCCACAAACTCACATCCCCAGCCATAGGGGCACTTCCATATTGTGTAAATAAGGGACATAGGGGAGGAAGCAGACAGGCTTAAAACCTGTGGTGCTTATGGGCCACCACATACATAGACCTCCCCTCAGGCAGGGGACTTATAGGCCCTGAATCACCTGCCCCCTATAGCCTGGATCTCTGACACACCCAGGCCCAACTGGGTAGCCGCTCTTGCAATCCCTCTATAGGAGAATTGGGAGCCATACTCTCCCAGTGGCAATATTTCAGAGGTGGATACAGACTTTGTGACAGAAAGCCTGGGGCTTGTCTCTGCACCTCCCCTATCCGGAAGAACAGAGGCTGAGGGGGCACAAGGGCAAAAGGTGACAAACAGGCCCGAACAGTAGAGATTTTCTTTGTGTTACAATTCATCAAAATCTCATCCCTGAAAAGCTCCGAAGGGGTGTAGCTCAGCCCCCCAACCACTCAGCGCGCTGCCGTAGATAATTCTGCCACCGAGACTGCTGGCTCCCTGCTCCTCTCCCTCCCCGATGGGGATTTTCACATGTAGAAAGGAGGGTTGGGGAGCAAAGATTGACAAGGTGTCGGGGGGGCTCAAAGGATGGGCAGCGCTCTAGGCTCTGCTTGAGAGATCCTGGCACAGGGGCAGGTGAGGGAGGAAGGATTGTAGATTTGTGGTTTCTGACCTGCACTCTGCAGAGGAGGTGATAAGTGAAGGGGCATTTTTGATTCCTCCCCCCTCAGTGTCCCCTGGGATGGAATTCTAGGGTCCATGGGGCCAAAGAAGTGGGCAAAGCCATCGGGTTAATGAAAACCAGTGCTCCAGGTGAGGCTCGAACTCACAACCTCAGCATGTCTCCATTCAGCACTGTCATATAAGTACTGTGCGCTAACCCATTGCGCCACTGGAGCCCTTGCTTAGGGCTGTTCTCCCCGTCCCCCAGGCTGACAGAGGCAAGGACTGACTCCAAACAATGCTAAGTGGAGTTGAGAGAGGGGAGAGCCAAGTGCTGGTACTTGATGGGCTGGGTTCTTCTTAAGGGTCCCAGGCACCATTTGACCCTTTTGGTCTTCGCTGTGTAACAACTGAGCTGATTGAGTCTCAATTTGGAGTCTTGCTGCAGCCCAACAGATCTGAGATCACTGATCACCAGGTCTCAGCATTAGTCCTGCTTGGGGACGTTGACTCTCATGTAAGAAACTGCCTAGTCTGCACTAGCAGTGAGACTCCCACACTAACAGCTGGAATCACTGAGAGACGTGTCAGTGGAGGTACCAGACATGCCGGAACATAGGCGCTGACTTTTGTCGGCGCCGGTGTGTGTTCGCGCCCGTGGGCCCACCCTAACTCCACTCCCGGTGCTGCCCCTTCCCCAGATCTCTCCCCCCCCCGCTTCCTGCCTCGGGAAAAATTGGTGGGTGAGCAGCTCCCCGCGGCCCCCACCCCCCCCATCCGCACCCAACTCACCTTCCGGCCAGTTCCCACCTCCTGCCGAAAAGCCGTGGCATTTTTTAGCCCAGCCGTCACCTCTCAGCTGTTCGGCATGGCGACGCGGGGGGGGGGAGCGGGGGGGCGCAGGGGAAAGCGCAGCGGGGCAGCACCTCAGGGGAGGGGTTGCCTTGGTTGCTGTGTGACTTTTAAGCCTTACCTTGGAGTTATCAGCACCAGCCGCCTCTGCTTTAGGTGCCCAGAGGAGAAGAGGTGGGCCGGACTCTTCCTCCCTCACTACTAAACCTGACCCTGATACTCCTTCCTTTAAGTGCTATGTGTGTACGGGGAAGAGCTCAATATGTGAGCCTGGCTAGCTCAGTTGGTAAAGAATCAGACTTTTAATCTGAGGGTCCAGGGTTCAAGTCCCTGGTCAGGCAGAGATTGTGATATTCCCCCCAGAGCTTCTGAAGGTATTTCTTGACAACCCTCCATGACTTCAGGCTGGATGCGCTGCAGCTGAGGGTGCAAGAAGAGTTGGCAAATGTGATTATAGGGCCACTGGCTATTATCTTTGAAAAGTCATGGTGTTCGGTGGAGGTCCCAGATGACTGGAAAAAGGCTACTATAGTGCCCATCTTTCAAGAAGGGAGGATGCAGGGAACTACAGGCCAGTCAGTCTCACTTCAGTCCCTGGGAAAAATCATGGAGCAGGTCCTCAAGGAATCAGTTCTGAACCACTTAAAGGAGAGGAAAGTGATCAGGAACAGTCAGCATGGATTCACCAAGGACAAGTCATGCCTGACTAACCTAATTGCCTTTTATGATGAGATAACTGGCTCTGTGGATGATGGGAAAGCAGTGGACATGTTATTCCTTGACTTTAGCAAAGCTTTTGATACGGTCTCCACACAGTATTCTTGCCAACAAGTTAAAGAAGTATGGGCAGGATGAATGGACGGTAAGGTGGTTAGAAAACTGGCTAGATGGTCGGGTTCAATGGGTAGTGATCAATGGCTCCATGTCTAGTTGGCAGCCGGTATCAAGTGGAGTGACCCAAGGGTCGGTCCTGGGGCCGGTTTTGTTCAATACCTGTATGTGATATTGCAGGCCTGCACAACATACGGCCCGTGGGCCGTATGCAGCGCGCGGAGGCTCTGTGTGCGGCCCGCGGGAGGCTGGCTAAAATTACAAATTACAGCTACTTCCCAAGAGTTTTTTTGCTCAACAACTTTGGGCGGAGAGTTTTTTTTTTTTGCTCAACAACTTTCCTTGCATCCAGCCCTCGGCTTTTTTCTTTGGAGTAATGTGGCCCTCACCGCTTTACCCGTTGTGCAGGCCTGTGATATTGTATGTGTCCCTCCCTCCCTGTGTGGGAGTCTATATGTGACTCTCTTACCCTTCCAGAACATCGAGTTCAGTAAAACTCAAACTCTGGAAAAACAGGGAATACAGAGCGATGGTACATGCCCATATAACCTTAACTCTGCCCTCTAAAAGAGAATCCCTGATCGCATATGAGAACAAAGAAAGGTTTGGGGACAAATTACAGCTACTTCCCAAGAGTTTGTTTCTTCTGTAATTAATTGATCCTGGCCCCATCAATTGATCCTGGCCTGGTGTCTGGCCGTGGAATTTACTAGTTACTATTTTTATCCCAGCAGATTTAAAGACGAAACTGCTTTACAAAAGCTCCTTTATTTTAGGTTATAGAAACAGGCCACTTCCCCACCTATTTCAAGGAGATGGAATTTTCCTGACCCAGAGGAAACTTAAAATAACATGCTCAAGATCCCACATTCCTTAGGAGAAAATGAAGGGAGAAAAAAACAAAACCCACCAAACCCTTGCTGTTTCTACCCAAGTGATCAATGAGACCAGAAAGTGAGACTAGAGAAGTAAGATTGTGCAATTAACTATCTGGTACGACACTAACTCTGCAGTTACTTAGGCCAGGCCTACACTACCCGCCGGATCCGCGGGTAGTGATCCATCTGTTAGTAAGAAATGTGGTGTTGGTATTGTTTAAATGTGTTTAACTGGCTGTTTTAATAGTGTGTATAAGGTAAAGGTTATGCAAATCACTGGTCTGAATGAAATCCAATATGGAGTCTATCATCTGTGACTCTCGGACTCCATCTCTGTAAGCAGGCTAGCTTACTCTTAAAGACACTGGATTTCCCTGGCTCAAACCGGACTGGACCAGTTTTTCCCACCAAAAGGGCTATATAAGGAATTGCTCAGCGCCTGGGCGGGGCTGTCCATTCCCGCGGCAGCACGTGCACGGTCGGGTCTCCCTAGCGCTCCAGAGCTAGAGAGAAGACACCATCTGTCCTGCAGCGAGGTTAAGGAAGGAGAGGCCTGTCCTCACTATCCCCGCCACAGCAAACCGAATCCATTTGACCTCTGGAGGGTCCTGCTCTCCTGGTGTCCATCAGCCCGGAGGGTCTCCCTGCCTGCAACAAAATCCAACAGTCGTCGGGACTCCCCCATAGTCCTCCTCGAAGGCTCCAAATCAGCCGGAGCGTAGAAGGTCCTGGGCTTCGCCTCTGTGTGCTGTGTCCACTGCGCCTAAATCGCAGGGAAAGGTTTCTGTGTTGGGTTTTATTTATTGTTTATCTGAATACCAAGGGAGGCTTTGTGGGTCTGAGCTTCACGCTTCTAAAGCCAGTCACTGAATCACTGTATGGTTAAGTTTGAGTTTCTTCCAGTTCTCCGTACCTTTACCCTTAATATACTTACCTGTGGCACCATCTCACCTTGTCTTTTCTTCATTTTAATTACATCACCCAGGGAGGGAGGGACACCCTTATTGTGAGCTAAATCCACTGGGGACAGATCCGGGAGGGAGCCGAGTCTGCTCTTCTGAGAAAAGGGGCTTTCCTTTTCTATCTCCCCCCCCCCCCCCGAACCCACCATTTCTCTAGTACGGTCTCTCTGAAGCGTTACCTTACTCCCCTTGGGGTGGGTGGGGTCTTTTGGTCTGCAAGGTGCAATAGGTCGCACTAGATGATCACACTGGTCCCTTCTGACCTTAAAGGCTCTGAGTCTAAATGGGAGAGAGAAGTAAAGGAAAAAGTAAAAAAAATTAACGAAACATTGTAACACGAGGGTGACTCCA
The DNA here is from genome assembly GCA_037349315.1 of Chelydra serpentina. NCBI lineage: Eukaryota > Metazoa > Chordata > Testudines > Chelydridae > Chelydra > Chelydra serpentina. Next base: position 59,010 of record JBAIAC010000669.1, read on the forward strand.
ACAGCTCACTGCATAGTCCTGCCCCTTTCTTCCCCCACTGGGTGTTTAATGACCTGCTGGGATTTGGGACATTAATTCTCTCATTTCATTGATAAACTGAGACAACATCCCTGCAATTAAACCAATTCCCAGCCAGGAAAACCTCACACCCCTGCATTGCCTGGGAATCGAACCCAGGTCAACCGCTTGGAGGGCAGCTCTGCTCACCACTACACTACCAATGCACCTGGCGAAAGCACCTCTCCTGTGTGCCACTGATGCTTGACAAATGACTCACCCCCACAGCGCTCAGGAGCTGGCTGGAGAGGCCGGAGGCAGCCTGTCAGCTGTGAGCAGAGACAGGTCCCCAGAGTGACTGACAGGTGGGGACCTGGGCTCCACAGCCCAGCCTGAGGTGGCTCCAGCCCCATCTCTGCCCTCAGAGAAGGGAAATGAAAATCAGTGACCCTCATGGCAAACGTGACCCCCGAAGGAAGGAGACAGCTCCTTTGAACACACAGTTTGGGTTGTTCCTGCTACGCACTGAGGGTTTGTTGCTGCTGCTGATTCCAGTCCTTGGGCTCTGCCCGGAAAAGGAAGGATTCAGGCTGTCACTCAAGGGAAGAAGGGAGATGATTTTTTTGATGGCTGCCTCGTCTTAAGGGTGTTTGTCGGCCACCTTCTAATCTAGTGGGTGCTGGGTACACGCAGGCAGCCCCCGCTCCTGGGTCTCTCCCGAGGAAATACAGTTTGTACACAAAACCCCAAAGCTTTTCACCGAAAGGAGGGAAAGGAAATGGCCACAAGATGGCGCCAGGACATAAGGAAGGTCACACAACCCCATTCTTAGGGGAAGCCATTGTGTTGTGTCAAGGTCCAAAATTGTTGGTCAAGGTTTGGGCATTTCGGACTCCAGTGGCAGAGGATGGAGCTCGGCTGTTCTCAGTGGTGGCAGATGACAGAACAAGGAGCAATGTTCTCAAGTTGCAGAGGGGGAGGTTTAGGTTGGATATTAGGAAACACTATGTCACTAGTAGGGTGGTGAAGCCCTGGAATGGGTTCCCTAGGGAGGTGGTGGGATCTCCTGCCTTAACAGTTTTTAGGGCCCAGCTTGACAAAGCCCTGGCTGGGATGATCTAGTTGGGGTTGGTCCTGCTTTGAGCAGGGGGTTGGACTAGATACCTCCTGAGGTCCCTTCCAACCCTGAGATTCTATGATTCTAAGGTCCAGTCTGGTAAACTCCCAGGCTGAACAAACCACGTTATCGATGGTAACACTAGGATTGGAGGATTATATCACATTATACAAAATTGTAAATAAAGATGTAATCTGAACATGAGCTTTCTGTTGTCTTCTAGAAATGCCCCTGGGATCCCCGCACTCCCCAGCAGGAGTGAAAGGAGAAACGCCCAGCGCTGCACTGAGCTCCAGGCTGGTTCATCGGGGGTGGGGGGAATTGACTTCTCAGCTGCTGAGCAGGGAGCCAGGGCACTTCTCTGGGAATGAGGGTTCCCAGCCTGAACCAGCTGCTTCATTGCCCCCGGGGGCCCTGCCGGCTGAGACTGTCCCTGAGGCCAGGCAGCAGCTCAGTGAGCTTTCCTCGGGTCGCTGGCAGGGCAGGAATATCCCACGCTAAGGGCCTGAGTTCAGCCATGGGGAAAGGCAGCAGCTTTGCTCCCCCCTTCTAAACAGAGCTCCCAGGCCATGGTTCTCAGCCAGGGATCCAGACCCCCAGGGGTGGGGGGCAGTGAGCAGGTTTCGGCCGGGGCGGGGCGGGAATCTGCCAAACTAAACCAGCAAGCAGGGCCGGCGTTAGACAGTCGTTGTGGCATGGGTGGGCTGTGGAGTTTTTATACCATGTCGGGCGGGGGCCACAGAAAGAACAAGGCTGGGAACCCGGCTCCAGGGGATCCCGGAGAATAAAGACTCCGTCCCACTCGGTGCTGCCAACGCTCCTGATTTTGCCTTGAGTCTGATGAGAATTGTTGTTTTCCTTAAAGCCCCAGCTCCTGGAGTCAGGTGGAGACGTGATGATTTCAGCCTTCGCTCTTAAAGACACAGGACGTTTCTAGCCCTTGTGGCTGTGGAGAAAGATTCACAATGTCTCCCCCGTGCGCCCTAAAGGCTCATCAAGCAGAAGGCAAATAAAAAGATCCCAAATCTATTCATTTTACACAATCTCATGATTTCAAAGCCCATCTCGTGATTTTCGGTGAGCCTGGCTCAGGGTTTTTGAACGTTTGGGGTTGGTCGTTCTGCAGCCTGAGAGCCGGGCCCCCTCCTTCCCATCCAGCGCCCCCAGACTGTCCTAAAGCATTAACTCTTTCCTCTCTGTCACGCCGCCGTAACGCAGCTGGGAACCCCCATTCCTAGACGGGCTTTTCCACACACAGTGAATCCCCCACAGGGCTGAGTCCCCACAGGGCTGTTCCGGGGGCTCGAGTCCCCCAGCCCAGGACAGACGGGGCAACCTCACATCACCCCTCTGTGACTCCCAGGGGCCCTGCAGGGACAGCAGCTCCATGCTGGGCTTTAGGCCCCCCCAAAGCACCTGGGGGGAGGGGGCGGTTCAACTCCCATGTCAGGGGGCTCCTGCTGCCTGGAGATGACCAGATGCTCACAGCCCCTCCCCCTCACACTGACACCCCCATGGACCCTCCCCCTCACAGCCCCTCCCCCTCACACTCACTCCCCCATGGACCCTCCCCCTCACAGCCCCTCCCCCTCACACTGACTCCCCCATGGACCCTCCCCCTCACAGCCCCTCCCCCTCACACTGACTCCCCCATGGACCCTCCCCCTTACAGCCCCTCCCCTCACAGAGACACTCCATAGCCCTCCCCCTCACAGCCCCTCCCCTCATAGACATCCCATAGCCCTCCCCTCACAGCCCCTCCCCCTCACACTGACACCCCCATGGACCCTCCCCCTCATACTGACACCCCCATGGACCCTCCCCCTCACAGCCCCTCCCCCTCACACTGACTCCCCCATGGACCCTCCCCCTCACAGCCCCTCCCTTCACAGAGACACTCCATAGCCCTCCCCCTCACAGCCCCTCCCCCTCACACTGACACCCCCATGGACCCTCCCCCTCATACTGACACCCCCATGGACCCTCCCCCTCACAGCCCCTCCCCCTCACACTGACACCCCCATGGGCCCTCCCCCTCACAGCCCCTCCCTTCACACACGCAGGGACTTTTTCGCTGGGCTCTGACATTACAAACCCAGGGGGGAGGTTTCTGAGGATTTACTCCCTGAGCCCCTCCCCCTCTCACCACTCCCCTGAGTGCAGAGGGGCTGGGCTCAGGCAGCCAGTTTCACCCAGGGATTTCCCAGCCCAGGCCCCCGAGTCTCCTCTGCCCGTATCTACCAGTGACACTGCGCGTGGGCGGCGGCTACAAGGGGCTCGGGGAGGCTGAACCTCCCCAAACGGGGCAAGAAATGCTGGTGTGACGCACCCCCCTTGGAGGGGGGCTGGGCCGCTGCCTTGGGACAGACCCTCCCGAGGAGTGGGGGAGCCACCGGCACTCAGACCTCTCGCACAGGCCTGGCTCTCGCCTTCAGCCCAGGCAGCCAGGGGGGCCGGGGAGCTCCCTGGCAGTCCCACACCTTGGCACACCCAATAGTGTTAGGTGGCAAAATAGCTGCCCCAAGGTCCCACCGAGACTAGAACTTGCATCGCAGAATTTAAAGCCCTGAGTGCTGCCCTTACACCATGGGACCAGTGGAAAGCACCTTGTGTTCATCTGACTTCTAGTGTCGAAGAGCCTGGGTGGACAATTTTTTGCCTCCCTTGCTCAAGACCTCTATGGCGTCTCTGACCAGCCCTGCATTTCTCAACAAGTCGGCAAGCAGCGGTTTTCTGTAGACCCAGAAGCCTTTCTTCCTCCAGACTGTGAGGCCAGTGGGCGTGTGAGGAAGTTGCCCCTTCAATCCCAGGCAGTGAATGGCCCTTCCTAGGAAAGCCCAAGTCCTGAAAAGAAATTACTAGCGTCAAGGAGAGTACTGAAGAACTGATTTTCGGGGAAGATGATACCTTCTATACTTGACCAGAGACTTGAACCTGCTCCTCCATCTGGCACCCTGAGGCGTTCTTCTTTTTTTAGTTCAATATCAGATCCAGGAGAAAACGCCGCTCTACAACGAAAAACAAAACCACACACAGAAATGCCATTGGAAATACAAACAATGGACAATGCAATCCCCATCACAGGATGGTATCTAGGTCTGGATTACATTTTTGTGGGCCCGGCACCAAACCTATTTCTGAGGCCCCCTGTGCAATGAAGGGGCCAGGGGCAAGAACACAATGTCGTTGACAATTATTTGTGACAAGTTTGGTTTGGGGCAGGGACTGGGCCAGTTTTCATCAGAGAAACAAAAAATGTTGACTGGCTTTCCTCTAGCCCTGTTACTGCTCTTCTATGGGAAGCACATTGCCCTGCCTAGCCAGCAGGCGGGGCAATTCTAGGGGGGCACAGCAATGGGGGGGCATGGCCCCATCAGTTTTAAAAGGAGGGCTCTGCTAGTCCCATGGATACCTCTCATGTCACCGTGGTTCTGCTGCAGCCCCAGGTAAGCAATGGGTTCGGGTTGCTGGTTACAGATTTCCTCTTTCCCCATCCCTGCCCCACGCGTCCAGCCTGCAGGAGGGAAGGGCTGGCCCGAGAGCCGTGTTAACATCATCCTGTTGACACTGCGGGGTTAGCAGGATGTCCTGCCTGTGCACACAGCGAGCTGGACGCATCGTTCTCGGGGCAGAGGCTAGTCAGGCGCGGGGGGAGACCACACGCTCAGCCATCTCAGAGAGACTTGGGGACAAAGGGTCAGAAGAAGCTCTCAAGGACTAATTTTTTAAAATAATTTTTATCAGTGAATTGGGAGAAAACATCCAATCACTGCTGATAAGATTGGTGGGTGACAAAATACCGGCAGAGCGGTAATTACTGATGAGGAGAGGGAAGTGATACAGAGCGATCTGCCTCATTCGGCAAGCTGGGCCCATTTAAAGGAAACAAGTTTGACCAGAGCCAAATGCAAAGTCCGATACCTAGCAACAAGGCATGCCGGCCACACCTACAGAATGGGGAAGTGTTTCCAGGAAAGCAGTGACTCTGGAAAGGATTTAGGGGCCGTAGTGGAGAAGCCACTCAACATGAGCTCCCAGTGTGGTGAACAGGGCTAAAGCCATCATGAGATGTTTGAGCAGAGCCGTGAGTAGGTTGGGGGCGGGGGACACAGCATCAGTGAGGCTGACATTGGAATACTGCATCCAGTTTTGGTGTCCTCATTTGAAAAAGATGTTGAGAAATTGGAGCTGGGGCAGCAAAGAGCCACCAAATGTTCTGAGGTCTGGACAAAAATGCCTTCGAGTGAGCTATTGAAAGAGCTCCACCTGTTTAGCTTATCAAAAGAAGATTGAAAGGTGACTTCCTTGAAATGTTGAAGTGCCTTAATGGAGGACTTCAATAGCTGAGACATAGGTGAGAGGATTATTCCAGCACTGGGTGGGTGAGATTCTGTGGCCTGCATTGTGCAGGAGGTCAGACTAGATGATCATAATGGTCCCTTCTGACCTTAAAGTCTATGAGTCTATGAGAGAAAATATTGGGTATTAAAGGGCTCTTTAATCTAGCAGAGAAAGACATAACAAAACCCAATGGCTGGAAGGTAAAAAGAGACAAATTACAAATAAGGGAGGATTATTCAACAGCGAGGATGATTCACCACAGGAACAAGGTACCAAGGGAAGTGGTGGGTTCTCCATCTCTTGATGTCATTTAATGAAGACTAGATGCCTTTCTGGAATGTGTTTGCCCAAAAAGTAGCTCTTGTGGTACGCAGGAGGCCTGTGATATGCAGGAGGTCAGATTAGATGCTCTAATGGTCTCTTCTGACCATAAAGTCTACTAATTTCTGAAAAAGTGAGTGGAGCATTGGGAGCAGCCCCTGATGTTTTACTGTCTAGCCGGCTTGCTTCCTAGAATGGACACTCATTGAGTGGGGTGATCCCCAGGGAGCAGCTCAAACCTCCCAAGTGTCTGGCCAGCGGCAGGACATTAGCACGGCAGGGGAGGGGTGGGTGTGGCAGTGACATCACAAAGGCCTTTTGCAGGACCTCGGCCTATTGGTCAAAGGTGGTGGGAGGCGGTGACCTCACAGAGAGATGCTGACATCAGCCAGGCCAGGCCCGGGGCGCAGGGCCAGGGAAACCTCGGAGACCCCCGTGGCTTTGCTTCAGCAAGTCTCCTTGTCGAGGTCTCTCTCGGAGGACTGAGAGAGTATTAGGGTTCACGTACGTGAGCGCCAGGAGGAACCTCTTTCGAATTTTCTCCTTTCCTTTTACAGACTTTCCTAGAAAACAGACGTCCCTGGTTAGCAGGTAAGAGCCTCCGAGAGGTTTGGAACCTGTTCAGTCTGATCCATCTGGTGCCAGCTGAATTCTAGGCACGGAAAACAGTAGCTTCAGATGGCAGAATTTAATTCCCCACTTGGGATTTTGTCCCTCAGAATCACTGGGGACATTAGGGTTTGTCCTTTTTGTTTGACCTTTTCCTCCATCCCTCCCTCCTTTCTCTTCACCTCTTACTTCTTTTGTCCTTTCCCCTGTTCCCCTCCCACCACCAGGGGAGGTGTAGGGGTGTGTGTGTGTCTGGTGGGGGTTGCTCTGCAGTTCCCATTGTGAGCGATCTACCCAAAAATGTGGGGCTGAAATAGTGCTCGGACAGTGACCCCCACCGGTGACCTGGGCCGTCCTTTGGGCTCTCTGGTGAGAACCCTCAGCCTCCCACCCCTCAGTCTCCACCCGGATTGGCTGAGCAGGGAGTTATTGACAGGGAGGAGACTCGGGTCCTTGTTGTTCTCTTTTAAGACCAAGTAAATAAGTCATAACCAGTCACATGTGTGACGAATTTTGCTGCTTCTCTGCATTAATTGTAGCGATTGATCGATGTTAAGGTAAGAAAGGACCATTATGTGCATCCAGTCGCACCTCCTGTCTAACCCAGGCCCCAGCATGTCACCAAGTGGTTCCTGTAGCCAACCATAACATGGGACTGAGCCAGAGCACGTCTTTTGGAACGACATCCACATGCATTAGAGCCAGCTGGCTAACAGAAAATCTTTCTTCTGCAGGGACGTGGGGTTAAGGGACAGGGAGGAAAAGACATGGAGGCTGTGACTAAAGTTAGAGCAGCGAGGCCAGGATAACCGGGGCTAGGTGCCAGGATTGGCTATCAGAAGACCTGCTGGTTTCTATTCCTGGCTTTGGGACCAGGAGCGAGTCTCTTCACCCCTGGGTGCCTCGGTTTCCCCAACTATCAAATAGAGCTAATCAAGGTTTTGTTTGTTCTTCCCATTTTACAGGGTGGGAAACTGAGACACTCTTGGGACCTGTCTTCATGACAGGTCTGTAGTGCATTTGTAAGCTGTTGCCTCCCACATGTTGTTCAGAGTCTATGGCCAACACAGCTCCTAAAGGCATGTTTGTTCTGTGCTTATCCCCTATGTACCAGCGGGGCTGGACGGCCTTTTCTCACGGTGCTGTGGGAACAGGTCCTGGGTACTAAGAGTCTGAAGCGCTCAAGGACTAATTTTTAAAAAATAATTTTTATCAATGAATTGGGAGCTAACATACATTAGCCAGGATGGGCAGGGATGATGTCCCTAGCCACTGATTGCCAGAAACTGGGAATGGACAACTGGTGATGGATCACTTGTTGATTGCCTGTTCTATTCAGTCTCTCCGGGGCACCTGGCATTGGTCACTGTCAGAAGACAGGATAATGGGCTAGATGGACCTTTGATCTGACCCAGTAGCGCCGGATTTATGTACTAGGGAGTCTAGTGAGTCCAGTGTAATGAGAGGGAGTAGGAAAATCCCTGGCTGTGGAGAACACTGGGAAATTAGAAGCTATAATTCAGGAGCAACAAATTCTAATTAGTCCGGAAAAGCAGAATGTGAAAAATAAAGAATCAGGTCATGTGACTTTGGGAATGAGGGACTCCAAGATCCAAGGAGCTTGCAGAGAAGAGAGATTGTGGCTATTTCACATGGGGATGGGGGAGCAAGACACTCCAGGTCTCAAGGTGTGTCACTAGCTACCTAGGCTGTTTTTACATGCACGGGTGCAATCCAGATCAGTGAGGAGTTGTGTCATCTGTAATCTTGGGTGAGTTTCAATGTTCTGCCGCTGGAGCTCCCCTGTCTGGATACCCCCAGCCAGCGTTCAAGGACACACTGAGTGTCTGTGTGATAAGTAACCCTGGCCCAGCAGCTCTGACTCCAGCAGTCTGCTCCTTACACCCCAAGCACATTCTGGTCTGGGTGGATCAGGCTCAGTCTTTGAGAGAAGGTCGGGGTAGGAAGCGTCTGTTGGCTATGCCGGACCTAACCCCCAGTTTTACTTGTGCAAACAGGAGATATGTGACACTGTGCGATACGGCTCCTGTGCTCTGTTCCCAAAGGGTTCTGCAGCGGGGGAGGGTCTCTGGCAGCGTGTGTCAGTGGCATGTTGGGGTGATGCTGAAAGAGCACAGAGTAGCGGTGGCATTGTGGGGCTGGCATGAACCGTATCTCTTCATGTCCCCTTCCAAGAACAGAGGGGACAGGAATCCTTACCCAGTGAATTCACAGTCTCACAGTTCTCCAGCAGAGCCCACTCTTCCTTGGTGGGTCAGTGAGTTCAGCTGTGAATCGAAAGGAGGGGGGTTTATGCTCCCCCAGGGATGCCCAGGAAGTCGGGCTCCTTGTGGGCTCCTCAAGGTCTGCTGGGAGCCGTGACGTCCCCCTTCTGCTGCCACGAAGGCTCCCTCAGGGACACTGTGGGGTCACCTGCTGGCTGGAAGAGTGGGGGGGGGGGCAGCGCCGCAAAAGCCCGTCTCCAAGCAGCCAGGCCGGGGACTCGGGTTCAATCCAAGTGTAAAATCTGACAGCCCCACGGAGCTGCCGAGCGTCCCGAGAGCCTCCCTAGTGCTCTCCCTGCCGGTGTGGTGGGAAAAGGGGACGAGGATGCGCTGCTGCCTCAGGCCGGGACAGGAGCCCTCACCATGCACAGGCCTGGCTCTCGCCTTCAGCCCAGGCAGCCAGAGGGGCCGGGGAGCTCCCTGGCAGTCCCACACCTCAGCCACCTCCTGCCTCACGGCCTCGGCTCCTGGCGCTCTGCTGGTCGCCCCCTCGCTTGGAGGCCCAGAGCAAAAAGAAACAAGCACCTGCCTAGCAGAGGATGGTTTCGATCCATCGACCACTGGGTTATGGGCCCCACTCTGCTGGGTCTCTGCCTCCAGCATCCAGCCCCCAGCCTCCAGCATCCACACTAGCGCCTTGCGAGCGCTGGCGCTGGCCAGCAGAGATCTCAGCCACAATGCCCCAGATGGGCTGCCGGCAAACACGGGACCCCGCCGGGAGCCGCTGCTCAGCCCCGCCCCCGGCTCCCAATGGAGCCTGAGCCCCGCCCCCAGGCGCTGCCCCGCCCCCGGGCTGTGCCAGAGCCCCGCCCCCAGGCGCTGCCCCGCCCCCGGGCTGTGCCAGAGCCCCGCCCCCAGGCGCTGCCCCGCCCCCGGGCAGTGCCAGAGGCCCCCCCCCCCCAGGAGCTGCCCTGCCCCCGGGCTGTGACAGAGCCCCGCCCCCAGGAGCTGCCCCGCCCCCGGCTCCCAATGGAGCCAGAGCCCCGCCCCCAGGAGCTGCCCCGCCCCCAGGCTCTGGGCTTTGTTCTCCCGGCTCCCTGGCACCAGCACTGAGCACGCGCAGTAACAGCTGTTAACACGCTCCCTGAGCTGGGCTGAAGAGGGCAGAAGCGGCTCCCGGGGCAGGCTGGGAGATGTAGTTCCTGGCGCGCCTGAAGGGACCGGAAGTGACGTTGCGAACGCGCGCGGGGCCGTTGAAGAGTTTTGAGTCTCCCGGCTCTGGGCATGCGCAGATCGGGGCGGGGGGAGACGAGCCCCCTTTCTCCCTAGAGAGCCACGAGCCGCACCCAGGTTGCCCCCCCTCCCCCCCCACCCCTGAGCAGGTCTCTGCCCCTCCCCCATCGCACCCCATTGTCTCCCCCTCCCCCATGGGCGGCTCTCACTGTGGGGGGGGGTCGGAGGGGTTCTGGGGTTACTGGCTGGGGGTCTGGGCTCTGGGGGGGTCTGGGGCCCCTGGCTGGGGGCTGGGCTCTGAGGGGGTCGGGGGCCCCTGGCTGGGGGCTGGGAATGTGACATCACCGATTCTGCTTTTCTCCCCTCTGGAAAACTGCGGAAACATCCGGTTCCATTTGGAAAATTCATCCCCTGAGTCCTTGTCCTAGATCTGGGGGTGCGGGAGGGGGGAAGGGGGTTCGCTCTGCCCCACAACGGTCTCTCCCACAGCGCTCTGGACTCGTTCTTCCTGAAACCTGGTGTCACGGACACCACTGTTAATCCAGAGTCACTGCCTGGACAGACGAGGAGTGACTCCAGATGGACAGTGGGGCAAATGAGATCAGCAATTCCCCCTGTGAGGAGGGGCTCTCATTAGCTGCTCCCCCCAGAGAGCTCAAGGAGGGAAGGCTGCTCCAACGCCCTGCCCCTCTCTGCTCAGGATATTGGGGTTCAGCTTCCTGGGTCAGACGCTGCAGCCTCCATCGTGATCTGGCCGACCAGGCTTAGCAGCTGCTGCTCCCCCAGCGGGTTCTGTGCTGGGAAGTGACCTTAATTAAACCTTCTTCTCTGCCCGGCCCAGGTGATGACTGTCTCCAGCTGATAATAACCTTGCTGATAATAGTTTCTCTTAATTATTTGGCCTCTTCCAGTCGGTATGGGTACTTACACCTTTTCATGTTTCTCTGAATGTCTAAATATCTTCTTACTGGATGTTCCATTCTATGCATCCGAAGAAGTGGACTGTAGTCCACAAAAGCTTATGCTGAAATACATTTGTTTGTCTCTAAGGTGCCACAAGTGCTCCTGTTCTTTTTGCTGACACAGATTAACACGGCTGCTACTCTGAAAACGGTAATAAAGAGATCAAGCCTTTTCTCAGCATGGCAGACTCTAGGGTGTCTGTCTGCAGGGAAAAAGCTTGGGGGAATCGTGCTGTGAAATTAACTAAAGCCTGTTCTGAAACCTCCACAACTGCCCTTCTCACCCTGCCAGGCTGCAGAATGATGGCTATGTTTCCCTCAGTTCATCCCGTCCTCCCACAGGACAGGGTAGAGACATGGCTGCAGAGGAGCCAGTTCAGGTAGGTATCACCGGGGGGTTGCTGGTGGGTTCCTGCAGGAGGAAGAGGGACAGCAAATACACCGGAGATGGGAAGGTTTGCACAGTCTGGTTTGGAGGTTGGAGCGGGGCAGGAAATGCACAGGGTGGAGAAAGGGAGGAGAACAGGGTGCGGCAAACCTGCTGAGAGTTATTTAATAAGTGGCCTAGATTCTAGGAACTGACCCATGAGGTTCGGAGGTGGAAATGCCCTAATTTGTGAAACAGAAAATAACCCACCTACATGGGGCTAGGAAAACTGACCAGACTCCCAGTGCTGAAGCCTGACCCGACTAACCAGCGGCTGTTGTGAGATGTGAAGGGGGAACCCACCCGTCAGGCTTAGGGGAGCTGCCCCTCCCTTCATATCCAGCTCCTCACAATGAGGAGGGTGTTGGGCTTCCCACCAGGGAGCTCTCCCTGGACCCTGCTAGGGGCTCCATCTCCTGTATCAGTCTGTGGCTAATAGGTGTGTGATGGATCTGCTGGGAGAGACGAGGGGCTCTCTCTTCGTCCCTTCACCTTGGTATTTCCTGGATGCTCTGAGTGGGGTGGGGGGTGGGACTCCTGACTCCGAGTCACCCAGAGCTTCCGTTTGGCTCCTCAATGCATTTCCATTCTGTTCAGAAGTTCCACTGAACAGGGATGCCTATAATGAGTGGAAACACCCAACATTTTGCTGTGCAAATACATAGAAGCCTAGCAAACACGTCCCTCGGCTGACATCAGTTCCAATCCTCTAGTTTATGTTTTCATCAATTAAACAAAGATATAATATGAAGTATTATAAGTATATAATAAGTATTATATAAGTATTATAAGTAACTGCAGAGTTAGTGTAGTACCAGACAGTTAATTGCACAGTCTGACTTCTCTAGTCTCACTTTCTGGTCTCATTGATCACTTGGGTAGAAACAACAAGGGTTTGGTGCTTTTGTTTCTTGTTTTTTTCTCCCTTTATTTTCTCCCCAGGAATGTGTGATCTTGAGCATGTTATTTTAAGTTCCCTGTGGTCAGGATAATTCCATCTCCTTGAAATAGGTGGGGAAGTGGCCTGTTTCTATAACCTAAAATAAAGGAGCTTTTGTAAAGCAGTTTCGTCTTTAAATCTGCTGGGATAAAAATAGTAACTAGTAAATTCCACAGCCAGACATCAGGCCAGGATCAATTGATGGGGCCAGGATCAATTAATTACAGAAGAAACAAACTCTTACTTTATAAGCATGTCTTTCTTAACTTCCTTAAATATTATGTAGTACATTAACTATATCACGTGGGTTGTTCAATGCCATGAGGATTTAAATAAAAAAATAAATTAAAAAAATAAAGGTGCATATCTTGCATTTCCCATATTTTTCATATTATTTAAATGACCACAACTCATTGAACAGAAAATTGTTTATTTCATGCTGTGAAGTGAGTCGGTAGCTCAGATTAATAGCTTTACCTTCCTGCGCAGCATGGGGCATGGGTCACTGGCAGGTTTAAACTAGTGTCTATGGTGGATTCTCTCTCTGTAACTTGACATCTTTAACCCATGATTTGAAGCTGTCAGTAACTCAAGCAGAGATTAGGGATCTATCACAGGAGTGGGTGGGGCTGTTTGGTCTGCAAGGGGCACGAGGTTGGACTAGATTAGGGTGACCAGATGTCCCGACTTTATAGGGACAGTCCCAATTTTGGGGGCTTTTTCTCATATAGGCTCCTATTACTCCCCACCCGTCCCGATGTTTCACACTTGCTGTCTGGTCACCCTATATTAGATGATCACGCTTGTCCCTTCTGACCTTAAAGGCTCTGAGTCCAACAGGGAGAGGGAAGTAAAGGAAAAATTTAAAAAAAATAAACCAAACATTGTAACACTAGGGTGACTCCAACAGCTCACTGGATAGTCCCGCCCCTTTCTTCCTCCACTGGGTGTTTAATGACCTGCTGGGATTTGGGACATTAATTCTCTCCTTCCATTGATAAACTGATACAACGTGACTGAAATTAAACCAATTCCCAGCCAGGAAAACCTCACACCCTTGTATTGGCTGGGAACCGAACCCAGGTCAACTGCTTGGATGGCAGCTCTGCTCACCACTACACCACCAATGCACCTGGTGAAAGAGCCTCTCCTGTGTGCCACTGATGCTTGACAAATGACTCACCCCCACAGCGCTCAGGAGCTGGCTGGGGAGGCCGGAGGCAGCCTGTCAGCTGTGAGCAGAGACAGGTCCCCAGAGTGACTGACAGGTGGGGACCTGGGCTCCACAGCCCAGCCTGAGGTGGCTCCAACCCCATCTCTGCCCTCAGAGAAGGGAAATGAAAATCAGTGACCCTAATGGCAAACATGACCCCCGAAGGAAGGAGACAGCTCCTTTGAACGCACAGTTTGGGTTGTTCCTGCTACGTACTGAGGGTTTGTTGCTGCTGCTGATTCCAGTCCTTGGGCTCTGCCCGGACAAGGAACGATTCAGGCTGTCACTCAAGGGAAGAAGGGAGATGATTTTTTTGACGGCTGTCTCGTCTTAAGGGTGTTTGTCGGTCACCTTCTAAGCTAGTGGGTGCTGGGTAGACGCAGGCAGCCCCCGCTCCTGGGTCTCTCCCGAGGAAATACAGTTTGTACACAAAACCCCAAAGCTTTTCACCGAAAGGAGGGAAAGGAAATGGCCACAAGATGGCGCCAGGACATAAGGAAGGTCACACAACCCCATTCTTAGGGGGAGCCATTGTTTTGTATCAAGGTCCATTATTGTTGGTCAAGATCTAGTCAATGTGGTTTACCCAATATGGGGTCCAGTGGCACAAAGGGTTAATGCGCAGTACTTATAGGGCAGTGATGCATGGAGTGTTTGTGAATTCAAGCCTCATCTGGAGCGCTGGATTTGGGAGATCTGATAGCAGCCTTCAGGGGAGTGAAAGGAGAAACCCCCAGCGCTGCACTGAGCTCCAGGCTGGTTCATCGGGCGTGGGGGGAATTGACTTCTCAGCTGCTGAGCAGGGAGCCAGGGCACTTCTCTGGGAATGAGGGTTCCCAGCCTGACCCAGCTGCTTCATTGCCCCCTGGGGCCCTGCCGGCTGAGACTGTCCCTGAGGCCAGGCAGCGGCTCAGTGAGCTTTCCTGGGGTCGCTGGCAGGGCAGGAATATCCCACGCTAAGAGCCTGAGTTCAGCCATGGGGAAAGGCAGCAGCTTTGCTCCCCCCTTCTAAACAGAGCTCCCAGGCCGTGGTTCTTAGCCAGGGGTCCAGAGCCCCCGGGGGGGGGGCAGTGAGCAGGTTTCAGGGGGGGATTTGCCCAACTAAACCAGCCAGCAGGGCCGGCGTTAGACAGTCGTTGTGGCATGGGTGGGCTGTGGAGTTTTTATACCATGTGGGGCGGGGGCCACAGAAAGAACAAGGCTGGGAACCCGGCTCCAGGGGATCCCGGAGAATAAAGACTCCGTCCCACTCGGTGCTGCCAACGCTCCTGATTTTGCCTTGAGTCTGATGAGAATTGTTGTTTTCCTTGAAGCCCCAGCTCCTGGAGTCAGGAGGAGACGTGATGATTTCAGCCTTCGCTCTTAAAGACACAGGATGTTTCTAGCCCTTGTCACCTTGGAAATAGATTCACAATGTCTCCCCCGTGCGCCCTAAAGGCTCATCAAGCGGAAGGCAAATAAAAAGATCCCAAATCTATTAATTTTACACAATCTCATGATTTCAAAGCCCATCTCGTGATTTTCGGTGAGCCTGGCTCAGGGTTTTGAACGTTTGGGGTTGGCCGTTCTGCAGCCGGAGAGATGGGCACCCTCCTTCCCATCCAGCGCCCCCAGACTGTCCTAAAGCATTAACTCTTTCCTCTCCGTCACGCCGCTGTAACGCAGCTGGGAATCCCCATTCCTAGACGGGCTTTTCCACACACAGTGAATCCCCCACAGGGCTGAGTCCCCACAGGGCTGTTCCGGGGGCTCCTGTCCCCCAGCCCAGGACACACGGGGCAGTAACCTCACATCACCCCTCTGTGACTCCCAGGGCCCCTGCAGGGACAGCAGCTCCATGCTGGGCTCTAGGGCACCCCCAAAGCACCTGGGGGGAGGGGGCGGTTCAACTCCCATGTCAGGGGGCTCCTGCTGCCTGGAGATGACCAGATGTTCACAGCCCCTCCCCCTCACACTGACTCCCCCATGGACCCTTCCCCTCACACTGACACCCCGATGGACCCTCCCCCTCACACTGACACCCCCATGGACCCTCCCCCTCACAGCCCCTCCCCCTCACACTGAAACCCTCATGGACCCTCCCCCTCACAGCCCCTCCCCCTCACACTGACACCCCCATGGACCCTCCCCCTCACACTGACTCCCCCATGGACCCTTCCCCTCAGAGCCCCTCCCCCTCACACTGAGACGCGCATGGACCCTCCCCCTCACAGCCCCTCCCCCTCACACTAACACACCATGGACCCTCCCCCTCACAGCCCCTCCCCCTCACACTGAAACCCTCATGGACCCTCCCCCTCACAGCCCCTCCCCCTCAAACTGACACCCCCATGGACCCTCCCCCTCACACTGACACCCCCATGGACTCTCCCCATCACAGCCCCTCCCCTCACACACGCAGGGACTTGTTCGCTGGGCTCTGACATTACAAACCCAGGGGGGAGGTTTCTGAGGATTTACTCCCTGAGCCCCTCCCCCTCTCACCGCTCCCCTGAGTGCAGAGGGGCTGGGCCCAGGCAGCCAGTTTCACCCAGGGATTTCCCAGCCCAGGCCCCCGAGTCTCCTCTGCCCGTATCTACCAGTGACACTGCGCGTGTACAGAACAGTAACTTAACATGGAGTTTTTCCTGATGTCCAACCTAAACCACCCTTGCTGCAATTTAAGCCCTTGGTTCTTGTCCTATCCTCAGATGAAGAATAATGTGTCCCCTCCCTCCTTGTAACAACCTTTTCTGTACTTGAAAACTGTGATCACGTCCCCTCTCGGTCATCTCTTCTCCAGACTAAACACACCCAATTGTTTTCAATCTTCCCTCACAGCTCACGTTTTCTAGACCCTTAATCATTTTTGTTGCTCTTCAATGCACTTTCTCCAATTTGTCCCCATCTTTCCTGAAATGTGGTGCCCAGGATTGGACATAACACTCCAGCTGAGGCCTAATCAGTGTGGACTCCCTGCAGAAACAAAGGCATGTGCTTAAAAAACCCAGGGAACACTTCAAAACCTCAGGAAAGTGCAATATCTAAAATTTGATAGCTGCGTTTAATAATTTAAAAAAAGAAAAGGATGCAAATAGGAGCAATTTGAGATCCACTCTCACAAATGAGAGGAAATGCCGGGTAGGCAGGTGGCAAGTAGCCCCAGCACCCGGAGTGCCGGGTGGGTGCATGGTGCAGCCCCCAGTGGCTCCAGCCCCCAGAGCACCGGCCCCCACACCCTGAGTGCTCAGAGCACCAGAGGCCTGGCCCCCAGAGTTCAGAGCACTCTGTGTCGCGAGTACCAGCCCCTACCAGCCCCATGGAGTCATGGGCTGCAGGCCGCCCCCCTTAGCCCCTTTGATATGACCCAGTATGGCCATTCTCCTGTTCTTACAAAGTGTGTGAGGGGCATTGAGGATCCAGATGGGGGAAGGCAGGAGAGGGAGCTGGGTGCGGGGGGGAAGTCTTGGAGAATTTGAGCTGCAGTAGCTGAACCAGGGACAACGGGATGGGGCAGCAAGTGGCGGCAGGACTCTTGCTAGTGGGGTCTAGCTGCCCAAATTCCTCCCCGTGCCGCTGGGCCCCAGTCGCCTGCAGCCACCAGGTAACCCAGGAACTAAGGCAGGAATGGGGCGAGGGAGCTTCCTCATGGAAGAGGGTACTGAACAGGCGACGCCTGAAGTTCTTGGGGTAAATGATCACTCCAGCACCTGACCAAGAGCTTGAACCCTGGACCCTCAGATTAAAAGTCTGATGCTCGACCAACTGAGCTCACCAGGCTCACATGAAATAGTAGCAAGTTTGGTGCAGAAGAAAAAGCAGGCAGGAAACAGCAGCTTTCTCCGGCACGCTTTCTCAGCTCATTTCACCACCCTGTGTCCTGCAGGGGTTGGGGTGATCCCAGTGGCAAAAAGGGGAGCACCTTGCTGGACAGCTAAGGGACCTGAGAAAAGGAAGCTTCATGTTTCTCCCTGGTTTCAAACCAGAGGCTTTTGGCGTGTCAGGCAAATGTGATAACCACTACACGGCAGAAACTCTGCCACAGGGCTTTGCCCCACCCCTCAAATTCCATCCGCTTGGCTGGCGCTCGCCCTGTCACACCCCGATGGGCGAAGCTGGAGAAAGTGGTGTCAGCACTTTGATGGGTCGGCTGGTAGAGCAAAGAAGTGGAGCCGGCTCCCAGGAAGTCATCCTTACCTCGCCCTTGTGACTCCAGCTTGAAGGAGAGCTTCTTTTCCTTCCCCTTGCTGAGAAAGAGCAAGAGAAGGAATAAAGCTCACATGGGCCAACTGGGTACACCAGCTCACGCTGCTTTTCCCTGCCGGGGAGCGTGAAATAAGGGACTCGTGGCAGGTAAAGACACTGCTGCGCTTCCAGAAAACAGCCCAGCCCTGCGCCCAAAGAGCAGGCTAAAGCCTGGGGGTGAACTAAGGATCTCTCAATCATCAGTCTAATGCTCGCCTGTCTGAGCTACTTCAGCACCTACAAGGGCCTCTTTAGGCTGCTGCTTCTCTGTCTGGGATGTTTCTGTCAGTCCTGGCACACAAGAAGGACGTCATTGCGAGAGGCCCAGGAGGGCCAGATGAATTCTTGCCGGCCTTACTCAGCCCTGTGAAGTGTTACCCTGGACTCAGCTCTCCATTGGTCTGTCTGCTTTGGGGCAGGGACCATAACACGTCCTGCTGCATTCGTTATTTCAAAGGGTGGTTTAGGATTTTCAGTCTCAGACTGAAGTAGATGACCCGACAAACACAGTGTCAGTCTTGTCTAAAGAAGTGGCTGGGAGAGACTTTTCCCATGTGACCGTGTGGCCTAATGGATCAGGCGTCTGACTTCGGATCAGAAGATTGAGGGTTCGAGTCCCTTCGTGGTTGTGCTTGTGCAGTTTTCTCTTTGTGCTGAAAGTCCTGCTCCCTTCAGGGCTGGAGCCTCTTCTTGGTGGCTCAGGCCAATCCTCTGGCTTCAGCTAGAGCCCTGGGAAGGAGGTTGTCAGGGTTCACTCTGAACTCTAGTGTACAGATGTGGGGACCTGTATGAAACACCCCCTAAGCTTATTTTTACCAATTTAGGATAAAAACGTCCCCAAGGCACGTTTTTGTCCTTGAACGGCACGCTGCCACCACCAAGTGATTTAAACAAACATTCAGGGAGGGTGTAACGAAGTGGGGCTGTTCCTAATGTTTCCTCTGAATACTGAGTGGGTGCCTCAGTTTCCCCTATGCCTCAGTTTCCCCTTTATCTTTCTTAAGTCTCTAGGTGGTGGGATAAGGGTGTGATTGTTGCAAAGCCCTAGAGGGCCAGTGTGATGACAGAGAATGGCCGACACCCTGTCTCCTGGCAACTGCTGACCTGGGCCCCTCCCCTGCAAAGGTGCCGGCTGAAGGGGTTGGGGAACAAAGGGATCAGTGATCTCCTGGCCCGGGAAGGAGACAAAGGCAGAGGAGGGGCTGGAGAGTTTGGAGCTGGCTGGGCACATGGAGGGAGGTCCAGATGGGCTCTGGCCTCCCCACCCCCCAAGATAGACCTGACTGAGGGGTCCTGTTCTCTGTACCTACAAGCTCTGGTTTAGACCCTGTTCCTGTTGTGTAATAAACCTTCTGTTTCACTGGCTGGCTGAGAGTCACGTCTGACTGTGGAGTTGGGGGGCAGGGCCCTCTGGCTTCCCCACGAGCCCCGCTGGGTGAAGAAGGGGATGCTGAATGCTCCGGGGTCAGACCCAGGAAGGTCGAAGCTGGGGAAGCTTCTTGCCCTGGAGACAGTCGGCTCAGCGAGGAGGCTCCTCCAGAGTCCTGACTGGCTTCGTAGGGAGCAGTTCCAGAGCATCGCCCGACAGGGGCATCGACAGAGCAGTGACTGGGGAGCTCAGGGCTGGGATAGAAGGGGCTGCGGGTCGGGAGTGAGGGGCAAAGGCAGAGCGGTGACTGGGGAGCTCAGCCCCTCACAGCCCCTCCCCCTCACACTGACAACCCCATGGACCCTCCCCCTCACAGCCCCTCCCCTTCACACACGCAGGGACTTGTTCGCTGGGGTCTGACATTACAAACCCGGGGGGAGGTTTCTGAGGATTTACTCCCTGAGCCCCTCCCCCTCTCACCGCTCCCCTGAGTGCAGAGGGGCTGGGCTCAGGCAGCCAGTTTCACCCAGGGATTTCCCATCCCAGGCCCCCGGGTCTCCTCTGCCCATATCTACCAGTGACACTGCGCGTGGGCGGCGGCTACAAGGGGCTCGGGGAGGCTGAACCTCCCCAAACGGGGCAAGAAATGCTGGTGTGACGCACCCCCCTTGGAGGGGGGCTGGGCCGCTGCCTTGGGACAGACCCTCCCGAGGAGTGGGGGAGCCACCGGCACTCAGACCTCACGCACAGGCCTGGCTCTCGCCTTCAGCCCAGGCAGCCAGAGGGGCTGGGGAGCTCCCTGGCAGTCCCACACCTCAGCCACCTCTTGCCTCACGGCCTCGGCTCCTGGCGCTCTGCTGGTCGCCCCCTCGCTTGCAGGCCCAGAGCAAAAAGAAACAAGCACCTGCCTAGCAGAGGATGGTTTCGATCCATCGACCTCTGGGTTATGGGCCGAACACGCTGCCGCTGCCCCACTCTGCTGGGTCTCTGCCTCCAGCATCCAGCCCCCAGCCTCCAGCATCCACACTAGCGCCTTGCGAGCGCTGGCGGTGGCCAGCAGAGATCTCGGCCACAATGCCCCAGATGGGCAAACGCTGTGGGCTCCTGAAGCCTCTGCCACCCTATGGATGTGGGATTTTGTTCTTCCCTTGCTCTTTCTCAGCGAGGGGAAGGAAAGAAGCTCTCCTTCAAGCTGGAGTCACAAGGGCGAGGTAAGGATGACTTACTGGGAGCTGGCTCCAGTTCTTTGCTCTACCAGCCGACCCACCTGGGCTTACATCCCACGACCTAGTGGATGTAAGCCCCAGGCAGTTTTTGCCTCACTGTAGCTTGTTGGGATCAAACCTCTCCCCCCGACCTGGAGCTGATGAACATTCCTGGCTGGAGGGACACACACTCCAACGACTCAAAAGGAAAAGAGTTGATAGAAAAAAATCACAGGACTGACCCCAAAGAAGGGTGAGCTGCAAAAGGCAGAAGCAGGCAACTCCTCTGCGGGAGCTGAGAGACCACGGTGAACATGGTGCAAAGGTCGCTATGTGGGAATTCACAATTGTGATTTTAAAAACAAACAAACAATATTTGGCCAGCCGGAATCGAGGCATTTATTACACTTCTCTCATACATGGATTTTCTGATGTCTAATAAGGCTTGAGCGATAACTGAAGCGTTTCCCGCACTCAGCGCGTGTGTAGGGCGTCGCTCCTGTGTGGAGTCTCTGATGTGACATGAGGGCCGAGCTATCACTGAAGCTTTTCCCACACTCAGCGCATGTGTAGGGTGTCTCTCTGCTGTGGATTCTCTGATATGTGATCAGGGCAGAGCTCTGCTTAAAACTCTTCCCACACTCAGAGCACAGGTAGGGTGTCTCTCCGGTGTGGATTCTACGATGTGTGATGAGGACTGAGTTATAACTGAAGCTTTTCCCACACTCAGGGCACGTGTAGGGTTTGTCACCTGTGTGGATTCTCTGATGTCTGATAAGGTGTGAGCTCCAATAGAAGCGTTTCTCACACTCAGTACACGTGTAGCGTGTCTCTTCCGAGTTGATTCTCTCGTGTGTAATAAGGTCTGAGAGGCTACTGACGTTTTCCTCTGGCCTCTGCTGAGTCTCACAGGCTTTTGCTTTTTCTGGGAGTGCACAACGCCCGGAAACATTCCCATTGGATATTCCTGATAACGTTCCATGTGGTTCTACTTGCTCAGCATTTTCCTGGTGGGGTTTCTCCTCGTTCTCACTCACCATCCCAACACCTGATGGGAGACAGAGAGAATCCAGACACAGGTCACTCCCTGCACCAGAGAGAAAAGCAATCTCAGAGACAGGAATGGAAAAAGGTGTGAACAAACCAAAATATGTGCGGGAGAGACCAAACCTATCAGGAGCTGATTTTCCCCAAACCCTTCCCCAGAGGAGAGAGAGGAAGGGATCAATTTTGGGTGTGCATCTCACCAGAACTCTCAGGGGAAAGCGAGATTGGCGAGGGATCTGCTGCCAACTGTCAGTCAGGATAGGTGGGAAGCCATGAGTGACATCTGCCTAATGATTCCACATCTGCAGGGAACAATCCTGAACTTGGAAAGCTCACAACTTGGAGAGTCTTTGTAGGGCATCCCAAATCTTTCCTGTATTCACGGACAGTTTTTTAGTTGGTTTACCCAATTCCTCACCTGTGCAGGCAGCTCTCGGGAGCACTTCTTTCTTAGAGCCCCGGAGGTCTGGGACCCACGGCTCTTCCTCTCGTTCCAGCTGCGAGATCACATCAGGTTTGGAAACTGGAAACCCTGCTCAAGGCAAAGAAAACAAGGGAGGTCAGTGTAATTTGTGGGATACTTGTCACAAGGAATATTCCATGATTTTAACCCCTGCTCATTTTTAAGTAGTAATATCCCTAGGCCATCTTCCTTGGCTTAAAGTAGCAGAAGAGTCATTATTATAAATCATATTCATCACCTTTTTGCCTATGGACCAGCTAAGAAGTGGGTCCCCATTGTGCTAGGCAAGGTACAAACCCAGAATAGTAGAAGGCCCATGCCCTGAAGAATTTACAATCTAAATAGACCAGACAGACACAGAATGGGGGAAGGGGTAGAACCCACCGGCAGAGTGAACTATGTGAAGGCAGAGTGACAGATCTGATGAACATAGGAATATATCTTGAAACTATTGTATTTAATGTTATGACTAGGGCCAGTGTTTTCTGGAAATTGCCGCTTTTACTGCATTTTTTACTGGAATTACACCCCCACCGATTTCTGCCTGGGGACACCTGACTCACAGGGCAGAGGCTGGGGACTGGCTGCGGTTGAGACTTGCTGCTAATTTCTTCCCTCCTCATGCAAGTCTGGGTTCAGCAAAACCACTGTGCAGCTTCCCCTGGGCAGGTAGGGGAACCCTGCCCTGGGGAACCTTGAAAGGGGGACGCCAGGCTCCCACATCATGCTGCAGAGCACACGGCGCTCGCAGCTGCTCTCGGCTGCGTCCACAGCCCCTCTCCCCTGCTCATCTCCCCTGCGCATAGCGGGTTCATGCCCCGTCTCCCCAGCACACAGCCGGCTCTAGGCTCTCAATGCCCAGCGTCTGGGCCCCACCTCCCCCACACGGCTGGCTCCTGTCCCCTCCCCCCAATGCATTTTCAGGCTGTAAAGGATTATATATTGCTCATGTTTGTCAATTACTCTGTTTTCATTGCCAGCAAACACTGGCCCTAGTTCTGACTGTTATCTGTATATCTGAGCCAGCCCTTGACAGCATGAATACTCCACAGACTATGATGCTGATGTAAGGGGACTGTTATCCCCTTACTAACATTTAGAGCTCCCAGTACCAAAAGGGGAAGGGTCGATGGGACTGACAGTCCCCAGGGGCAATGGGGAGAGGCCAATGCTCCAGGTCAGCTCTGATTGACAGGGCGGGCAGGCGAATCAGGGAGTCAGGAGGTCAGGGTGAATCCCGTCCTCCGTGTGAGCTGAAGTTGCCTGAGGCAGAGTGAGTGGGGCCGAGCTGAGGAGAGGGCAGAAGCCAGAGCTGAGCTGGGCCAGATCTGGAGGGGCCAGAAAAGCAGCCCAGAGACACAGACCTGCCCTGGGAGCAGAGGTGCAGCCCAGTGAGACAGACCTGCCCTGGGAGCAGAGGTGCAGCCCAGTGAGACAGACCTGCCCTGGGAGCAGAGGTGCAGCCCAGTGAGACAGACCTGCCCTGGGAGCAGAGGTGCAGCCCAGAGACAGACCTGCCCTGGGAGCAGAGCTGCAGCCCAGGAAGACAGACCTGCCCTGGGGGGGGAGAAGCTGCAGCAGCCAGAGGGGCCAGAGCAGCAGCCCAGGGAGCTGGAGGCAGAGCAGCAGCAGCCGTGCAGAGGCAGAGGAGCTGGAGCAGAGGCAGAGGAGCTGGAGCTGGGGCTGGAGCAGTCCGGAGCCGGGTGCGGTGAGCAGCTGGGGAGAGCGAGGGGAACCCTGGGCAGTGGGCCCAGCACAGGGAGAGGCCTCAGCCAAGGGGCCCTGCAGGCCAGACTTGCAGGGGGATCTAAACCCTGACAGGGCTGGGGCAACGCTGGGAAGAAGGGTCCTGCCACCCAGAGCCTGCGAGCATGTGGCCACCGCCAGAACAAGTGTCCAAGCAGCGTCCCTGCAGCACAGCCAGGACCTGAGAAGGAGCCTGGGACTTGCACAGGAACAGACTGAACTGCCCTGACATTTTAGAGACACTGTTGTGATGTTCCCTGCCACGGAGCGGGGTGATGTGTTTTCATTAGCCTTTCCCATTTTTCCTTATTCCTGTTACAAATTAATTGTTAATTAAATAATTTGCATTTGCTTTGAATTGTATGCAGTGATCAGTGGGTCAGGGAAGCATCCTGTACAGAGAGAGTACCCCGGAGTGGGGACACCCTAGCCCCTGACCTAGGTGACCACAGCAAGGTTGGGGGTCGAGCCCCCCCAGGAATCCTGGGCCCAGTCTTGTTGGGCTTACGAGGACTCTGCCAGACAGGAGAGTACAAGGGGAGTCCTCGAGGGCAGGGAGGCCTCTGGGGTAAAGGAGGTGGGAGCGAGGACTGAGATCCTTCCGCTAGCCCATTTCACCGGGGTAGTGCAGAGACGAGGAAAGTTCCCCACAATAGCGGGACTATTCCCCCGCTTACATAATTGGCGTCACGAACAGGATCCTATCCACAGGGTCCACCCCATTGGTTTACTGGTTGAGTTCTGGTAGCAGTGTCCAGGCCTAGTCAAGAACCCTACCATGGCTCGAATTGAACAACTACAAGCCCAGGTCGCTGAACTTCAGCGCAGATTGTCAGACCAAGCTGAGGCATTACAACAAGCTAGAACAGAACAGAGAGAAGCCTTATCACTGGCTAAGGCTGTAATAGACCAACAGGCAGCAGAAGCTAAGAAACCCCCTACTATTTATGTCCCACGGGAGCAGAAAGTCACAGAGTTTGGTGGCTTCCCGACCAGAGCAGGAGACATGACAGTAGAGGAGTGGGTCAAGTCTGTGAAGACGGCTCTGCGTGTGCTAAGAGTACCTGAGGAAGACCATGTGGACTTCATAGAGGAACACCTCAAGGACCAGGCGAAGGCCACAGTAAAGTTCATGGCAATGGCAGACAAGAAAGATGTGAAAAAGGTGTTTGAACTCCTCCTGGAAGTGTACGGAGACAAGGTACCTATTGGAACTCGACTAAAGGAGTTCTTTGAGAGAAAGCAGGAGCCCGGTGAAACTATCCGGGCATACGCATATGATCTTCAGGAGAGAATGAGCAAAGTGGAGCAGCGAGATTCTCAACGAGTTCCAGACCCAGATATGTTTCTAAAAGAGCAGTTGGTGTTGGGGCTCCGGGACGACTCCCTCCGACGTGAAATGAAAAGGAGGTTTAAGGAAGAGCCCAGTAAAAAGTTCCATGAACTCATGCAGGCTGCCATTATGTGGTCAGAAGAAGAGGAAGTTCCTGGGGCAGAGAGGGCCAAGCCTAACCCCCATACACAAAGTGGGGGCCTAGTGAATGCAGCTGCTGGGGAAAAGGCCCTGCCCCAAACACAGCTAACATTGGAAAGCCTAAGTGAAGCTGTCCAAAAACTGGCTGTCCAACAGGGGGAGATGATGAAAGTGATGACTGAGGTGATAAAAGGAAATACCTCCACTAATGTGCCAAAATATCCAAGAGCTCCAGGATCCCGAAGATCTCCACTGAAGGATGAGCTAGGGAGGTACATTTGTTACACCTGTGAAAGGCCAGGACATACTAGCCGAGATTGTACACTGAGAAGGAGACCAGAGTCCCAGGCACTCGAAATCGATGGGGCACCAGGAGTGAGTGGTCCATCTACAGTAAAAGGCCAAGCAGTGGCAGAAGGATTCCTAGGCCTGTCCTTGGTGGAAAGTCACTCTGCATACAGTGTTGAGAGGAACATGGGCAGCACCAGCATATCTAGTGACTTCTGTAAACGAGCATTTGGAGACTGTCTAACGGCTGAAGTATGTATTGCAGGGGTAAAAACCAGATGTTTGTTAGATACTGGCTCAGAAGTCACCACCATTACTGAATCACATTTTCAAAAATATTTGAAAGACAAAGAGCTGACCATGCACAACACACAGTTTGTACATCTAACAGCAGTTAATGGACTGGCAATCCCAGTGGTGGGATGCCTCGAAGCAGACATCGACTACATGGGCCAGACACTGCCAGGGAAATGCATCTTCATCCTGAAAGACAAGGCCTCTGAAGGGAGCCATATAGGAGAAGGAGTCCCAGGGATTCTAGGGATGAACATCATTAGTGAGCTGAAAGAGCTACAGTTGCCAGTAAAAGGAACCAGGAGGATGAACCGTCATGGGCATGCTAAGAAGAATGCTGTGCTGAGTGGAGTACTGGCTCGAGCGGAGACGCAGAGTCATTCCCTGGGCCCCACAAAGTGGATTGGAAATGTTAAAGTCGGCAGAAACCGGAAGACCATTATTTCTCCTTGGAGAGAGAAGATCCTTCATGAACGCTGCTGGATGCCAGGAAATACCAATGAATATCGAGTGCTGGTAGAGCCTACATCTGGGTCAAGCCTACCTAAGGGACTTCAGTCAGCCAATGTATTGACTAGTGCCATCAAAGGAAGAGTACCAGTGAGTCTTTTCAACCCAAGCGTGAAGGCTATGGAGTTGCAGCCTGAGGAGGCGATCCCTCAGGTGAAGGTAACATTTGGGGAGAAGGGAGAACAAGTTACCTTTCCTCAAGAAAGATGTGGTGGCAGACTGCCAGTTCCAGTTCAAGCGGCATGCCAAGAGCTGATTCCTGCACAGGTGACTAACTTAAGGGTGTTGCCAGAGAAGCATCAAGAAGCCTTTTCTACTGATGAGGTGACCAGTTTTGATGACGGGGTCAAAGGTGTCCATTACAGGCCAAAGACAACCAGCAAAGTTGCTCTCCATACAGCTAAAGACACAGCCCAAAGTAGGAAAAGGACTTATGATCGCAAGTCCAGTGGGGCTCTCATCAGACCTGGTGACCGTGTACTAGTTCGTCACCATGGACAACAGGGGCGTAATAAAATACAGGACAAGTGGGAGTCAAATCCCCACATTGTAGTTGCTCACAACAATCCCGAGCTACCAGTTTACACCATCCGGCCTGAGCGAGGAGGCCCTCAGAGACTAGTACATAGGGATCAACTAAAACATTGCCCTCTTAGTCCAGTCAGGGACCATAGGAGGCGTACATCAGCACACCCTGAGGAGAGAGAAACCGATTGGGGGATGGTTCTAGTCTCACAAACTGAATACAGAGGGGAACAGAGTGGGGCAAACCCACACCCTAATGAGAATGGCCAGATCCCTCAAGCTGACCCAGTATTACCCGAGGACAGGGAAATAGAAAATATGGGTAATGAACCACCAGATTTAAGAAGATCCCAGAGGGCTAATAAGGGTGTACTGCCTGTTAAATTTAGAGATGATTATGTTATTGGTTCTATGTAGTGTTTTAATTAATATTATTATGTATAGTATGAGGAAGTAGATGTGAAATGTTTAATATGTTAAATGTTCTTTTGATGTTAATGGGTTTGATATGATGTGGGTATATGTTGTTAATAATGGGTCCGGAGGTATGAGTGTAAACCTTGTGGTTGTGGCAGAATTTTAGCAAGGGGGAATGTAAGGGGACTGTTATCCCCTTACTAACATTTAGAGCTCCCAGTACCAGAAGGGGAAGGGTCGATGGGACTGACAGTCCCCAGGGGCAATGGGGAGAGGCCAATGCTCCAGGTCAGCTCTGATTGACAGGGCGGGCAGGCGAATCAGGGAGTCAGGAGGTCAGGGTAAATCCCGTCCTCCGTGTGAGCTGAAGTTGCCTGAGGCAGAGTGAGTGGGGCCGAGCTGAGGAGAGGGCAGAAGCCAGAGCTGAGCTGGGCCAGATCTGGAGGGGCCAGAAAAGCAGCCCAGAGACACAGACCTGCCCTGGGAGCAGAGGTGCAGCCCAGTGAGACAGACCTGCCCTGGGAGCAGAGGTGCAGCCCAGAGAGACAGACCTGCCCTGGGAGCAGAGGTGCAGCCCAGAGACACAGACCTGCCCTGGGAGCAGAGGTGCAGCCCAGTGAGACAGACCTGCCCTGGGAGCAGAGGTGCAGCCCAGAGACAGACCTGCCCTGGGAGCAGAGCTGCAGCCCAGGAAGACAGACCTGCCCTGGGGGGGGAGAAGCTGCAGCAGCCAGAGGGGCCAGAGCAGCAGCCCAGGGAGCTGGAGGCAGAGCAGCAGCAGCCGTGCAGAGGCAGAGGAGCTGGAGCTGGGGCTGGAGCAGTCCGGAGCCGGGTGCGGTGAGCAGCTGGGGAGAGCGAGGGGAACCCTGGGCAGTGGGCCCAGCACAGGGAGAGGCCTCAGCCAAGTAGCCCTGCAGGCCAGACTTGCAGGGGGATCTAAACCCTGACAGGGCTGGGGCAACGCGGAGTTTGAATTGACTTAGAGGGGTCTTTTGGGGCTACAAACTGACATGACCTGTAATCTAAAAGAGGGAAGGTTTTAAGGAAGGTTTTAATACACTTTGGAACTGATCAGGGATTCCCAAGCGGACTGATGAGGGGACGATGGTAAATACACATTTAGATGCTTTTCTTGTTTTGTATCTTTTCCCCATAAGGCCCATGGACACTGTCATGGATCCATAGGATCTGTGCAATGCCTTGTCTTTTAACCCGTCCTTGGGAGGTGCCCCTTGAGTGCACTAGACCCCCAAGGGGTCCCACTCTTCCACAAGAATAGGCCTTAGACGGAGTCTCTGGCTTCAACACCCAAGACTGAGCCACTGGCTTCAACACTCCTATTTCAACCTGTGAGCAATGCCAGCAGGTCCAGCCGAGCGACACTCCTGTTCAGAGACTGTTCCTCATTCGATGCACCTCAGCAAGTTTGTGCTGTGACACTGGGCAGACTGTTAAACCACAGCAGGGTTTATTAGCCAACCGACACACGGCATTGGAAAGTCCTTCGATTAGCACAGAGAAGCAAAGACGACAATAGAGTCCATACTGGCCAATGCCCTTGAGCCATGCTGCTGTAGAAAACATTTTGTTTTCCTTTCACTGGGCCTGTCCATTTGTCTTCGCTCCGGTAGAGCTCCCTGCGCCTGTGAGCCCAGTAGGGGCCGAGGGGACGGGAATCCTTACCCAGCGAGGTCACGTTCTCATAGTTCTCCTGCATGACGTCTCTGTAGAGGGCTCTCTGAGCGGGGTCCAGCAGAGCCCCCTCTTCCCTGGTGAAATACACAGCCACCTCCTCGAAGGTCACCGGCCCCTGAAAGAGCAAGAGTCCAACACTCAGTGCCTGCTGCCCCACTCACAGCCCCACCATTCCTGGGGGAGAGGAGCCCATCAAAGGGAAGCTCTGGGTGGCTCACAGTCAGGAGTCCCATCCCCACCCCACTCAGAGCATCCAGAAAACACAGGGGGAGGGGACGAAGAGAGAGCCCCTTGTCTCTCCCAGCAGATCCATCACACTCCTACTCGTGTGAGACTGATACGGGAGATGGAGGCCCGAGCAGAGTGCAGGGAGAGCTTGCTGGGAGAAAGTCCAACACTGTTCTCATTGTGAGGAGCTGGACAGGGTCAGCCTTGGTGGTGCGGACTAGGCGACGGTCCAGGGGGTGCCTCTAGCAGGGGTGTCCTGTCTCTCCTCTCCCCACTGCTCTGCAGTGAGTATAGAGAGAGAATAATCATGTATTTGGTATCTAAGTAAGTAGGATTGAAACACAAGGCCTGTAGGCTGAGACCTGCAAGAGTTTAGCTATTTGAGGCCTTGGAGAAAAGAAAAGCTGACATAAGTAAATGACTGAGGAATAACCCGATGCCCTAAGATTATGGGGAAAGAGGAATCAAGTGGTAACAGTGTGAAAAATTCGCCAGAAGATTAATTTTAAATAAAAAAATTCTGTAAAGGCACCTCTGTTTCCAAATGTGTGTCATTGTTAATGAGAGATGATCAGAACCACATTATAGAAAGGGGGTGCCCAGAGCGGGAAAATTAAGCTCTCTATGGAATACTCCAGCAGGAATCATCCCTCTACTGATGATCAATCCATTGGAGACTCATCAGACCCTACCACTATTGCTAAGGATGGGAGTAGAACTAGATTTGTAATTTTTGCATAGGGATTTATAGAATTTCTATATGTTTGGGGATTCAGAACTTTAATTGTAACTTTCATAAAACTTGTCAAACAGACTAGACCTTGTACGTGTGAATGTCTGTGTGGTCACTGCCCTTGGTCTGTGTGTGTTCCTGGATGATACATGTGAAGCGAGTAGCCGAGGTGACTTTCACTCTGTTAAGTTTGGAACTGTAGCCAGCAGAGGCGGACCCAGGGCGGTGTAACACCACATTACAACATGCACTTTAAAGAAAAGAAAAGGCTGCACAGTACACCACATACCAGGCCACCCTTACCTCTGCGCTGCTGCTGGCGGTGGCTTTGCCTTCAGAGCTGGGCACTTGGTCGGCAGCCACTGCTATCAGGCCGACTGCCAGGGCTTAATCTGTGCTGGGGCTGAGCTCCGGCCGCTCTTTCAATACAAAGTAAGCACCGGAGGGAGGCATCGGGGCCTGGAGGGGATTGTGGGGAGCTCATGAGGGCCAGGGGTGATGGGGGGGGCACCAAAATATAAGTTTGCCCAGGGTGCCATTTTCTCCAAGGCCAGCCCTGGAGCTGGATACGGCGGGAGGGGCATATCCCCTAAGGCAGGAGTCCCTGGACCTCTGGGGAGCTGTAACCAGGTTTCAGGGGGTCCTCCAAGCAGGGCCAGTGTTAGACTCGCTTGGGCCTGAGGCAGAAAGATGAAACCTCCCTGCATGGGGCTGAAGGCTGGGTCCTGAGCCCTGCCCCCAGGGGCTGAAGCCAAACTATGAGCAATTAGCTTTGCGGGGGGGCCTGTCACATGGGGCCCCAGGCACTTGCCCTGGTTACCACCCCCTAATGCCAGCCCTGGCTTTTATATGCAGAGAAACATGCCGATGCAGGGCCGTGGGGGGTTATAGCGTGTTGAGGGGGCTCAGGCAGAAAAAGCTTAAGAACCCTCCTTAAGCCTCATTGGTGGGTGCCCCCCTAGATCTAGATCTCAGAGCAGCCGCTGGTTACTCAGGTCAGGCTCCAGCACTGGGATCTGCTCCATTTTCCCAGCCCCACCTAGGTGGGTTGTTTCCTGTTCCACAAATTAGGGCATTTCCACCTTCCAACCTCAGGGGTCCGTTGCTAGACTCTAGGCCACTTATTAAACATCTCCCAGCAGGTTTGCCCCACCCAGGCCTCCTCCCAGTCTCCATCCTGTGAATTTCCTGTCCTGCCCCAACTAGGGTGACCAGATGTCCCGATTTTATAGGGACAGTCCTGATTTTGGGGTCTTTTTCTTAGATAGGCTCCTATTACCCCCCACCCCCATCCCAATTTTTCACATTTGTTGTCTGGTCACCCTAGTGTGCGTGTGTGTGTGCACTATTTGCATCCTTGTGCCACTTCCCTCTCAAATTTTTCACACTTGCTGTCTGGTCATCCTAGCTCCAACCTCCAAACCAGACAGTGCAAACGTTCCCATCTCCGGTGTATTTCTGTCCCTCTTCCTCCCGCAGGAACCCACCAGCAACCCCCGCGATAATCCCTACCTGAACTGGCTCCTCTGCAGCCATGTCTCTCCCCTGTCCCATGGGAGGACGGGATGAACTGGAGCAAAACACGGACATTATTCTGCAGCCTGGCAGGGTGAGAAGGGCAGTTGTGGAGGTTTCAGAACAGGCTTTAATTAATTTCACAACACGATTGCCCCAGGCTTTTCCCCTGCAGACAGACACCCTAGAGTCTGCCATGCTGAGAAAATGCTCGATCTCTTTATTACAGTGGAGACCTGGCCACTCCTGCCAGGCTAAACCCACAGAGACATTTTTAACCTCTTTTCTCCCTCCCCCCATTCTGTAACAAAGCATCTGAACACAATGCTAGAAAAAAGCAGAGCCAAAGTATTTACTGTGGGGGATTCCCTTGGACACTGACCCCACGGCAGCCACACCCCAGTAGGAGGGATATGGAGTCAGGAACTGGGTTTTCCTCTGTTTGATCCTCATCTTTTCCACAGGAAAATGATTTCACCTAGGGTGCAGTAATACATCTGTCTGGGCAGATTAGAGATCTGGAAATCTCTCTCAAAACTCTTCTCTCCCATGGCTCCTTTCAGTCTCTCTTTCTCCTTCTCCCTGTCCCCTCTCCCTGCCCGTCTGGTAGGAAAGTCCCATTCCTGGGTTCTTTGCTCCCCCAAGGCTGGATTTACTCCTGCAATTGCTAATGGGACGAGAAATGAGCGGGGAGGGTCTGTTTGAGTAGAGTCATTTTAAGGCCAGACCCCAGCATTTTCCCCTCATTTCTTCCAGTTACCTGGAATCTCTGGCTCAGAATTTAGTATGAACAGGGCTCAGGGCTGCCCTAGGGGGCTGGTGCCAGCTGGAGACAGTCATCACGTGGGCCGGGCAGAGAAGAAGGTTTAATTAAGGTCACTTCCCAGCACAGACCCCGCTGGGGGAGCAGCAGCTGCTAAGCCTGGTCGGCCAGATCACAATGGAGGCTGCAGCGTCTGACCCAGGAAGCTGAACCCCAATATCCTAAGCATAGACGGACAGGGTGTTGGAGCAGCCTTCCCTCCTTGCGCTCTCTGGGGGGAGCAGCTAATGAGAGCCCCTCCTCACAGGGGGAATTGCTGATCTCATTTGCCCCACTGTCGATCTGGAGTCACTCCTCGTCTGTCCAGGCAGTGACTCTGGATTAACAGTGGTGTCCGTGACACCAGGTTTCAGGAAAAAGGAGTCCAGAGCGCTGTGGGAGAGACCGTTGTGGGGCAGAGCGAACCCCCTTTCCCCCTCCCGCACCCCCAGATCTAGGACAAGGACTCGGGGGATGAATTTTCCCAATGGAACCGGACGTTTCCGCAGTTTTCCAGAGGGGAGAAAAGCAGAATCAGTGATGTCACATTCCCACCCCCAGCCAGGGGCCCCAGACCCCCCCCCAGACCCCAGACCCCAGCCAGGGGCCCCCGACCCCCCCCCAGAGCCCAGACCCCGAGCCAGGGCCCCCCGACCCCCCCCCAGAGCCCAGCCCCCAGCCAGGGGCCCCAGATCCCCCCCAGAGCCCAGCCCCCACAGTGAGAGCCGCCCATGGGGGGGGAGAGACAATGGGGTGCGGTGGGGGAGGGGCAGAGACCTGCTCAGGGATGGGGGGGTCACCCTGGGTGCGGCTCGTGGCTCTCTGGGGAGAAAGGGGGCGGGGTGGGGGTCCCCAGGGCCGGGGGCAGCGGTAAATCCGAGGGGGTCTCAGCCCCCCCCCTTTCTCTCCCCTCCTCGGGGGTCACCTGCTCTTTTCCCCCCGCCCCGATCTGCGCATGCCCAGAGCCGGGAGACTCAAAACTCTATGACGGCTCCGGGTGAGGCACCAACGGCCGCGCACGAGCCACACAGAGCCCCGCGCGCGTTCGCAACGTCACTTCCGGTCCCTTCAGGAGCGCCAGGAACTACATCTCCCAGCCTGCCCCGGGAGCCGCTTCCGCCCTCTTCAGCCCAGTTCCGGGAGCGTGTTAACAGCTGTTACTGCGCATGCTCAGTGCTAGTGCCAGGGAGCCGGGAGAACAAAGCCCAGAGCCCGGGGGCGGGGCAGTTCCTGGGGGCGGGGCCTGCCACAGGCCGGGGGCGGGGCAGCTCCTGGGGGCGGGAATCTGGCACAGGCCGGGGGCGGGGCAGCTCCTGGGGGCGGGGCTCTGGCTCCATTGTGAGCCGGGGGCGGGGCACCTCCTGGGGGCGGGGCTCTGGCTCTACTGTGAGCAGGGGCGGGGCAGCTCCTGGGGGCAGGGCTCTGGCACAGCCCGGGGGCGGGGCAGCTCCTGTGGGCGGGGCTCTGGCTCCATTGTGAGCTGGGGGGCGGGGTAGCTCATAGGGGTGGGGCTCTGGCACTGCCCAGGGGCGGGGCAGCTCCTGGGGGTGGGGCTCTGGCACAGTGCGGGGGCGGGGCAGCGCCTGGGGGCGGGAATCTGGCACAGGCCGGGGGCGGGGCAGCTCATGGGGGGCGGGGCTCTGGCACAGGCCGAGGGCGGGGCAGCGCCTGGGGGCGGGGCTTTGTCACAGCCCGGGGGCGGGGCTCTGTCATAGCCCGGGGGCGGGGCAGCTCCTGGGGGCGGGGCTCTGGCTCCATTGTGAGCAGGGGGCGGGGCAGCTCCTGGGGGTGGGGCTATGGCACTGCCCGGGGGCGGGGCAGCTCATAGGGGTGGGGCTCTGGCACTGCCCGGGGGCGGGGCAGCTCCTGGGGGCGAGGCTCTGGCACAGCGCGGTGGTGGGGCAGCGCCTGGGGGCGGGGCTCTGTCAGAACCCGGGGGCGGGGCAGCTCCTGGGGGCGGGGCTCTGGCTCTATTGTGAGCCGGGGGGCGGGGCAGCTCATAGGGGTGGGGCTCTGGCACTGCCCAGGGGCGGGGCAGCTCCAGGGGGTGGGGCTCTGGCACAGCCCGGGGGGGGGGCAGTCCCTGGGGGCGGGGCTCTGCCTCCATTGTGAGCCGGGGGTGGGGTAGCTCCTGGGGGCGGAGCTCTGGCACTGCCCGGGGGCGGGGCAGCGCCTGGGGGCGGGGCTCTGGCACAGGCCGGGGGCGGGGCAGCGCCTGGGGGCGGGGCTCTGGCACAGTCCGGGGGCGGGGCCCTCTGGCTCCATTGTGAGCCGGGGGCGGGGCAGCTCCTGGGGGCGGGGCTCTGGCTCCATTGTGAGCCGGGGGCGGGGCTGAGCAGCGGCTCCCTGGGGGGTCCCGTGTTTGCCGGCAGCGCTGGAGCCGCTGGGGCGATCGCGGCGCTGCTGGGCTCAGCTGCAGCCGGGCTCGGCCCCGGCCCCACCGGGACCCGGGTGGGGACAGAGCCTGGGGGTTCCCCTGTGTGGGGCCGGGGGCGGCGGGGGGACGAGCCGGAGCTGCGGGCGGGGGAAGGACAGTGGGACACGTGGGGGGTGGAGCGTCCCCTGGGAGCCAGGAAAGTCCGGGGGAGAAGAAAGTGTGAGTGTGTGTGTTTGTGTCGGTGTGTTACTGTCTCATAGAATATCAGGGTTGGAAGGGACCTTAGAAGGTCATCTAGTCCAACCCTCTGCTCAAAGCAGGACCAACCCCCAATTTTTGCCCCAGCTCCCCAAATGATCCTCTCAAGGATTGAACTCACAACCCTGGGTTTAGCAGGCCAATGCTCAAACCACTGAGCTATTCCCCCCCCTTTCTATCATGTGTGGGAAAGGGAGGCTGAGACTTGTGTCACCCTCCTCTGTGGCAGGGATCCTGGTAGCTGTACGGTGCCGGGTGTGCCCAGAAACACCCTAATTAAGGGGTGGGGAAGCTCATCCTTCCTGGTGGGCCTGAGCTCCTGGGGAGGGAGGCTTCCCCCATGGCCCTGCCCCCCATCGCCTGGTGCCTCAGCGCACCGTGTCCAGGAGCAGCAGCCTTGATACCAGCAAGCTCACGTCCCTGTGGCACAATGGGTCAGTGTGTTCGGCTGGTAACTGAAAGGCTGATGGTTCGAGCCCACCCAGGGATGGAGATAGCTCTTTGTTCCTCAAGACCTGCTGAGACCCTCAAAGGCCCCCTTTTTGCTGCCTCAAAACTGTCCCTCTGGGCCTCAGTCAATCAGGAGAAGGAAAAGTTAATGCCATTGAAAAGTCTGTGTGTGTGTGTGTGTGTCTAGAAACCACTCTGCTCTAGTCTTTTTTCTCTGATTTCCTTGAGAAAATCTGAAGCCGGGAGCAAAAGCAGCTGCCCTCTCTGAGGCTTGAACTCAGGACCTTCAGATTATGAGACTGACGCGCTGCCAACTGCGCTAAGAAAAGCCCCGGACTCAGTGCGTCTAGTATAGTCCTTTCTCAAGACAAGCTGAGCCACCACATCACTGAGGCTACTCAGAATCAAATACATTTGAGACACAAGGTACATAGTCCACATTCATAACTTCAAATAAAAAAATGGTACACACATACAGCTAGCATCATTATAACCAGCACATGAGAACATCATTGTCATAGACACCTCGCACGACAAGCTTTGGCCAATATTTGCTGCAAATATAGAACAGTGATGGCAACAATGATATCTACAGTCCCAGTTCATATTAATAGCGTCACAGCAGCCTACAGAGAAGTGGGAGGGAGGCGTCTTCGAGCCGGCGAGTCTCGTCCGTTTCTCCCTTGCCGCTTGGGCGGAGGCGGGAGGGGAGCGAAATGTGCCCGGCTGAAGGTTTTGCGCTCGGCCTTGAGGATTAAGCCTGATACCCACCCTGGACAGAAAAGATCTCTGTCGCACACACACTCGGACTCAGCTTTCCTTGTCTTCCTTCCACCCAGAACCCCCTTTCCTTCGTCTCCTGGGCTGCAAGTAGCCACCCCTGGGAAGCCGAGAGACAGGCACAGGATTCTACCTCCCATCAGCCAACAGCACCTCCCCAGGCTTTGGAAGAACAAACGGTGGCGTTCCACTAACCCCACTGAGGTTAGCTTAGTTTAGCTTCTGCCCTGCCTTCCTCAGCATGACCTTCCTCCTTTGCCCCATTCCCACCTCACTTCCTCCTTTGAACCAGGGGCCTTGTGTGTTAGGCAAACGTGATAACACTACACTACAGAAACTTCCTTCAAAGGTCAACCACTTGGCTGGTGCTCACGCTGGCACACACCGATGGGCGAACCTGGAGAAAGTGGCAGCAGCCCTTCGAGAGATCAACTGGTAGCAAAAAGGACTGGAGCCGGAGCTCAGGAAGTCAACTTTCTCTTGCCCTTGTGACTGCAGCTTGAAGGAGAGCTTCTTTTCCTTCCCCTTGCTGAGAAAGAGCAAGAGAAGAAGGAAAGCCCAGGTGGGCACAAGCCCCCACTGTCTTTTCCTGACGGGGAGCCTGCAAGGAGGGACTCGTGGTGGGTAGAGGTACCACTGCGCTTCGAGAAAACAGCCCAACCCTGCACACAAAGGGATCAAAAAGCATGCCAAAGCCTGGGATTGAACCAGGGACCTTTAGATCTTCAGTCTAACGCTCTCCCAACTGAGCTACTTCAGCCCCTACAGGACATCTTTCTCGCCTGCTGCTTCTCTTTCTGGGATGTGTTTGTCAGCCATGGCACACAAAAAGGACGTCATTGCGAGCGGCCCATGGAGGCAAGCTGAATTTTTTTTCCTGCCTTGCTCAGCTTGACTTGATTCCTCACCCCATTCCTGCCTTAGTTCCTGGGTTACCTGGTGGCTGAAGGCGACTGGGGCCCAGCGGCACGGGGAGGAATTTGGGCAGCTAGACCCCGGCAGCAAGAGTCCTGCCGCGATTTGCCACCCCACCCCGTTGTCCCAGCTTCAGCTACTGCAGCTCAAATTCTCCAAGACTCCCCCCCGCACCCAGCTCCCTCTCCTGCCTTCCCCCATCTGGATCCTCAATGCCCCTCACACACTTTGTAAGAACAGGAGAATGGCCCTACTGGGTCATACCAAAGGGGCTAAGGGGGGCGGCCTGCAGCCCATGACTCCATGGGGCTGGTAGGGGCTGGTACTCGCGACGCAGAGTGCTCTGAACTCTGGGGGCCAGGCCTCTGGGTGCTGGAGCCACTGGGGGCTGCACCATGCACCCACCCGGCACTCCGGGTGCTGGGGCTACTTGCCACCTGCCTACCTGGCATTTCCTCTCATTTGTGAGAGTGGATCTCAGATTGCTCATATTTGCATCCTTTTCTTTTTAATCATTAAACGCAGCTATCAAATGGTAGATGTTGCAGTTTCCTGAGGTTTTGAGGTGTTCCCTGGGTTTTTTAAGCACAGTCCTTTGTTTCTGGAGGGAGTCCACACTGATTAGGCCTCAGCTGGAGTATTATGTCCAATCCTGGGCACCACATTTCAGGAAAGAAGGAGACAAATTGGAGAAAGGGCAGAGAAGAGCAACAAAAATGATTAAGGGTCTAGAAAACGTGAGCTGTGAGGGAAGATTGAAAACAATTGGGTGTGTTTAGTCTGGAGAAGAGATGACTGAGAGGGGACGTGATCACAGTTTTCAAGTACAGAAAAGGTTGTTACAAGGAGGGAGGGGACACTTTATTCTTCATCTGAGGATAGGACAAGAACCAAGGGCTTAAATTGCAGCAAGGGTGGATTAGGTTGGACATCAGGAAAAACTCTCTGTCTGTCAGGGCTGTTAAGCACTGGAGTGAATTTCCCAGGGAGGTTGTGGAATCTCTGTCAGGGGAGGTTTTTAAGAGCAGGTTCGACAAACACCTGTCAGGGATGGTCTAGATTATACTTAGGAGTGCAGGGGCTGGACTGGATGACCTCTCAAGGTCCCTTACAGTCCTATGATTCTATGATTCTGCATATTGGAGGTTATGGGCTGGGGGTGGTTAAATCCCCCCCTCCCCTCGGCCTCATCTGATCAGATCCACGGTCCCATTAAGCCTTGTATTTCTCCTCCCCCAGCAGACATCCTGTCTGTGGGAGTGGCCAATGCTGGAAATAGTAAAGGAAACTCTAACCCCTTCCCCACGGACTGCACAATGACCCTTTCCATACGTTGTTACATGGGAACAGTCCCTCCTGAGCCCCCAGCCACAGAGCAGTTTGAGTCATGAAGCGTGATGGTTACCCTGCCCTTTAATCCCCCTGCAGATACCCCATCCAAGAGTGGGTGCCCCAGTTGTGCCAGACATTGCGGAAACCCTGACTGAGGATGGGGGCCCTGATTCTGCAGGTGTTGTACAACTCATAGTGAGAGAGAGAGAGTCCTTGATGCCAAGAGCTCACAGGCAAAATAGATGAAGTGTGGGAGGGTGGTTCCCATTTTACAGCTGGGGAAACTGAGGCCCAAAGATGCGATGTCATTTGTCCATGTTTGCACAGAGAATAATGGGGCCAAACTTGGAACTGAATCAAAATTTTCTGAGTCACAGCCTGGCCCTTAATCACAAGCCAAGCATTGTCGATTGCATGGCAGTGGCCTCCATGGGAAGTTGCAGAATCTCCTTCATTGGAAGATTTTAAGAAGGGGTTATGCAAATACCTGTCGGGGATGACCTAGGGATACTTGGTCCTGACTCTCGGGGTCCCTCCCTGCCCTATCTCTCTACACACCTCTGTTGTGTGGTTTTGTGCTGTGTCATTGTTCCACACTTATCTGTTTTGCATAGTGTCACTCTCTGCCCCGCCACACACACTTCAGTTGAGAAGCAGCTGGCAATCTAGTAGGCTGCCCATGGAACAACGGGACAGAGAAACCTGCATCATGTGATGCTGCACCGGCCCATGAGCCATTGCAAACCCCTCCCAAAGCCCCCTGCGGCCAGTTGCACAGTGCGATAGCTACCCACAATGCACTGCTCTTTGGGGCGACGCAAGAGTTGCTAGAGTGGATGCGCTCTGGTGACACAAGGAGCAGAGTGTTTAATTGAAACACTTCAACTAAAGCAGCATAACTCAGTAGTGTGGACACAGCCTGAGAGTGAGACAAGACCGAGCTCCCCTGGACACCAAGGATGCTCAGGGACTGAAACTAAAGAACCACAAGTTCCTCCGTAGTTGACAGGATTCGAACCTGTGCATGGAAACCCCAATGGATTTCTAGCCCATCGCCTTCACCACTCGGCCACAACTACTTGCTTTGTGCAGTTTTCTCACTACACTCTAGTTCTGTTCTCACTGAGTGATCGTTTCCTCAGACCAGCTTCCACAACACACTCACTGCCGTGCCCTTGTGTAAGTGTGTCCATGGCTGAACAGCAAGAATTCCTGCTCATTTCCCTGCTGGCTGGAGAATGATGAGAGTGTGTTTGTGGTTAATGATGTTGCTGTAGATGGTTCATCCCCTACCTAGACAATTCAGACAGTCCCTTTCCCCATCCTATCCCCAGCACATCAGTGATGCCGATAGCAGGGGCAGGTTTTCTTTGGAGCACTGAGATTTTTGGGGAGTTGGTGGCTCCTTTCTTTCCTCACCCTGGGGTAAACTCAGCTTTTTATTCCATCTTTGATGATTCATGGAATAACAACAGCAGCATGAAGAACGAGGAGATGGAATATCTCACTGCCGGGGGAAAGGTGGCCATGTCCCTTCTAGGGTGACCAGATGTCCCGATTTTATAGGGACAGTCCCGATTTTTGGGTCTTTTTGTTATATAGGCTCTTATTACCCCCCACCCCCCATCCTGATTTTTCACATTTGCTCTCTGGTCACCCTACTCCCTTCTGTCTGACCA
Source organism: Chelydra serpentina (assembly GCA_037349315.1). Classification (NCBI taxonomy): domain Eukaryota; kingdom Metazoa; phylum Chordata; order Testudines; family Chelydridae; genus Chelydra; species Chelydra serpentina. The sequence goes on from JBAIAC010000669.1 coordinate 98,721, forward strand.
TTGTCACTGCAGGAGAGAAGGTTTGTAAGGCTCAGACAAGAGACACAGGAAGATTTTGCTGTTCATGTATCCGTGCAAAGGAACTTGTGTCTCTGTGTGAAAACGAGGAGGGAATTGAAACACTCACAAGGTGGTGCCGAAGGCGGCAGGGAACCCCATAGGATGAGAATAGGAGATGTTCTCACGCAGCATGTTTCTTACTTTGCCCATCTGTCAGTTTGATTATAATCGATGGAAATATGTTGCCATTGGTTTGTGTGTTTACACAGAGATTGACATTAACCAACTAATACGTCCTTCTTCCCAGCCTGCCTAGTCTGCGGTGGGTGAGTTTAGAGGGACACGTTCACTCTCCCCAGTCCCCGTGCCAGGCCTGTGCTCTCCATGCTGCCCACTTCCCACAGTACTGGGATCCATCCCTGATCTCCCCCCAGACCTCTGCCCCCCACCCCCACTTCTGGGAGCCCCTCCCAGCACTGTCCATCTCCCCTGCTGGCAGGATCCTGCCACCTTCCTTTCATTTCCTGCCTCCCCCTGAGCAAAAGCTCAGCACTATTCCCACGCTGGGAATTGAGCCTAGGCCACTAGGGTGAAAACCAGGACTCCTGCCCACTAGACCACATGGGACTGGGATCGCTCTGGGGGTCTAAGAGCCGCTCCTAAGAGCAGCAGCGCTGCCCAGCGGGGCCAGCACCCAGCGCTGGATTAACCCTTCCCGTGCTGAGCTTCTCTCTCTCCATTCCCAGCACCTGTGATCAGGAACCAGAGATCGGGGCTCCCAGGTTCTCCACAGCCCAGGACTGAGATTGGGGACCCCCCCCCATTGTGCGAGGTGCTGTACAAACCCTGGCCAACACCGGGACCCCCAGGGGGGTCCCCTCAATGTCCCGGAGCCTCTGCTGCCCAAGTTCTCCTGACGCCCCCAGGATCCACCCCTCCCCCTCCTGTAAAACACCCACCTTTCCCCACAGCCCTTCTTTCCCTGCCCCCGCACTTTGCTGGCTCACCCTGGGTCCAGCTCCTCCCCCCGCCCCCAGGTGAAGCACAGATGGAGGCAACATCAGCCCCTGGAGACAGCCCCAGTGAGCGCTGCAGCCCCCCCGGGGGGATTTGCAGACACAGGAAGGGAGCAGCTGGGAGCGGTGGGGGCTGGGAAGGAGGGAGGAGCCGGAGCAGCTCCTGGGGGTGGGGCTCTGGCACAGCTCGGGGGCGGGGCAGCTCCTGGGGGCGGGGCTCTGGCTCCATTGTGAGCCGGGGGCGGGGCAGCTCCTCAGGGCGGGGCTCTAGCACAGCCTGGGGGCGGGGCAGGTCCTGGGGGTGGGTCTGTGGCACAGCCCGGGGGCGGGGCAGCTCCTGGGGGCGGGGCTCTGGCCCCATTGTGAGCCGGGGGCGGGGCAGCTCCTGGGGGCGGGGCTCTGGCACAGCCCGGGGGCGGGGCAGCTCCTGGGGGCGGGGCTCTGGTTCCATTGGGAGCGGGGGCGGGGCAGCTCCTGGGGGCGGGGCTCTGGTTCCATTGGGAGCCGGGGGCGGGGCTGAGCAGCGGCTCCCTGGGGGAGTCCTGTGTTTGCCGGCAGCGCTGGTGGCAGGTGTCCAGGTGGGGACAGAGCCTGGGGCCGGGGGGTTCCCCTGTGTGGGGCTGGGTGCGGCGGGGGGATGAGCCGGAGTGGCGGGCGGGGGAAGGACAGTGGGACACGTGGGGGGTGGAGCGTCCCCTGGGAGCCAGGAAAGTCCGGGGGGAGAAGAAAGTGTGAGTCTGTGTGTGTGTGTGTCAGTGTCTGTGTGTGGCGCTGTTTGCATCCTTGTGCCACGTCCCTCTCACACACTGATCACAATTCTCTCTCCGCTTCTTCCCCTTTGCTCTCCCCTCACCACATGTGGCTACAAAAATCCCACAATGACGGACTCTCCCGTCTCTTCTTTTGCCGCATTTTCTCCATCAGTCTCCAACGGCCATTTAAATTCTCCCCAGATTTAGGATGTTTCCCCCCCCACACCCAGTTTATCTGCAGCCCTTTGTCCTCGTTCGGGTGGGAAATTGCTGCCCCGAGTCACTCCCCAAAGGGGGTCGGGGTTGGGGAGGGCTGTTTGGGGAGCCCCTAGACGTGGCTGCCTCTGGGGTGGCGATGGGGCGGCTGTTCTCTGCCAGCAACAGGGCTTGGCCGGGGCCCAGGAGGGAACAGGAGGAGCCGGTGTCCCCTATGGAGCCTGCCCAGCCCCTTTGCTTCTGCTCCTTTCTAGCGTTTCCTTCACAGACTTTATTACTGGGGAGGCTGGAAAATGTCTCTGGGCTGAGCCCCGGCAGGAGGGGCCAGGTCCCCACTGTAGTAAAGAGATGACGCGTTTCCCCAGCATGGCAGAATGTCGGGTGTGTGTCTGCAGGGAAAGGGCCTGGGGGGATCGTGACGTGAAATTAACTAAACCCTGTTCTGCAACCCCCACAACTTTCTCCTCTCGCCCCGCCCCCAGCGAACAAGTGACACCGGGTGGCCACGTGGGGTAACGCACACAGCATCTCTCTACAGCGCAACAGTGACACCAGGTGGTTTACCTCCCATACCGGGTGGAGAAGCTGGAGAAAGTGGTGGCAGGTCTTCGATGGGTCAGCTGGTAGAGCAAAGACCTGGAGCCGGCTCCCAGGAAGTCATCCTTACGTCACCCTTGTGACTCCAGCTTGAAGGAGAGCTTCTTTTCCTTCCCCTCACTGAGAAAGAGCAAGAGAAGAAAGATCACCCGCATGGGCCCACTGGGTTCACAAGCCCACGCTGCTTTTCTCTGCTGGGGAGCGTGAAATGAGGGACTCGTGGCAGGTAATGCCACTCCTGCATTTCCAGAATACAAGCCCAAAGATCATGCTAAAGCCTGGGGTTCAACTATCCATCCATCCCAGTGTCCTGTCCACCGACAGTGGCCAATGCCAGGTGACCCGGAGTGAGTTGACCTAACAGGTAATGATCAAGTGATCTCTCTCCTGCCATCCATCACCCCCCCTTTGACAAACAGAGGCTAAGGACACCATTTCTTACCCATTCTGGCTAATAGCCATTAATGGATTTAACCTCCATGAATTTATCCAGTTCTCTTTTAAACCCTGTTATAGTCCTAGCCTTCACAGCCTCCTCAGGCAAGGAGTTCCACAGGTTGACTGTGCGCTGTGTGAAGAGGAACTTCCTTTTATTTGTTTTAAACCTGCTGCCCACTAATTTCATTGGGTGGCCCCTAGTTCTTTTATTATGAGAACAAGTAAATAACTTTTCCTTATTCACTTCCTCCACACCACCCATAATTTTATATACCTCTATCATATCCCCGCTTAGTCTCCTCTTTTCCAAGCTAAAAAGTCCTAGCCTCTTTAATCTCTCCTCATATGGGACCCGTTCCAGACCCCTAATCATTTTAGTTGCCCTTCTCTGAACCTTTTCTAATGCCAGTATATCCTTTTTGAGATGAGACCACAATTGTACGCAGTATTCAAGATGTGGGCGCACTATGGATTTGTATAGGGGCAGTAAGATATTCTCCGTCTTATTCTCTATCCCTTTTTAATGATTCCTAACATCCCGTTTGCTTTTTTGACTGCCACTGCACACTGCATGGACATCTTTAGAGAACTAGCCACGATGACTCCAAGATCTTTTTCCTGATTAGTTGTAGCTAAATTAGCCCCCATCATATTGTATGTATAGTTGGGGTTAATTTTCCAATGTGCATTACTTTACATTTATCCACATTAAATGTCATTTGCCATTTTATTGCCCAATCATTTAGTTTTGTGAGATCTTTTTGTAGTTCTTCACAGTCTGCTTTGGTCTTAACTATCTTGAGCAGCTTAGTATCATCTGCAAACTTTGCCACCTCACTGTTTACCCCTTCTTCCAAATCATTTATGAATAAGTTGAATAGGACTGGTCCTAGGACTGACGCTTGGGGAACACCACTAGTTACCCCTCTCCATTGTGGAAATTTACCATTTATTCCTATCCTTTGGTCTCTCATTGTACCAAAAGAGGAGATGGTTGCTTCTAAAGGAAGGAGAAGATTAAACGCAGCCGATGAGCATGGGATTTGAACCCATGCGTGTAAAACACAATGGATTAGCAGTCCATCACCTTAACCACTCAGCCACCTCATCTGAGCTGTCAAAAAAAGGACAGGAGCATAAATCGAAGGCCAGCAGAGATAGGGACAATCAGGAGTTTATAAATACTAATTGTAAGCAGGGTCTGGATGAGCTCCCCCTCACATCGAGTGACGAGCTGGGGAAAGACTTCAGGACCAGACCGTGTTTGCACAGACGCCCCTACTCGGCCTGGGTATGCAGCATGCTGGGGCCGCTTTGCTCTGGGTCAGGGAGTGGGAGTGAGGACTCAGGGCCTTTCTCTTGCCCATTCCACCGGGGTCGTGGATAAGCCAGGAAAGTTTGCTACACTAGCAGGACCATAAGCCCCTTTACACTGGCACTCTGTCCTCATCGCTTCTCTCCCTCTCTCCCCTCGGGTCTCTCAGCACCTGGCCCCCCAGCGCTTCCTGCCAGCCCCAGACTGCGCTGTCTGGGCCTTCACCTGTGGGTGTGAGCCTCTCTCCTGACTCCTGAGGACTCAGCAGGAGCAAGGGGCCTGTCCAGGAAATGGCCAGGGCTTCTGGGAACCCGGGGGTGGCTCTGGACACCACCAGGGATCATTTGGCTCCTGGCACACAAGGGAACTTAAAAAGCTGAGAGCCCAGACATGGGGCTTGAACCCCAGACTAGGAGCTTGATGCTCTACTGACCGAGCTAGCCTAGTTCAGTGAGTGTAGCTGCCCCCTTCCACCACAAGAGCAGGCAGGTAAAACAGAGACCAAAAAAAGTCCCTGGAGCCCTTCCTCTTTTTCTCCATGGCCACAGCCCATCAGCAGGATTCCTCCTGCTCCTCCCTCCTGTGCCCCAGTGCCACTAAATCTTCGCACCTAGACAGCCGGTCCGGCCTCTGCCCCCCAATCCCCCATGCTTAAGCCTCCCGACCAAATCCTGCCCCTGGATCCATAGAACTGAGTCTCACATCTCGCTGGGAACTCAACTCCTTGTGCCCAGAGTGCCTCTGTCCCCTCCGTAGATGAGGCGACAAACACAGTGTCCGTCTTTTCCAAAGAAGTGCTTGGAGAGACTTTCCCCATGTGAGCGTGCGGCCTAATGGATCAGGCGTTTGACTTCAGATCAGACAATTGAGGGTTCGAGTCCCTTCACGGTTGTGCTTTGTGCACTTTCCCCTTTGTACTGAAAGTCCTGCTCCCTTCAGGGCTGGAGCCTCTTCTTGGCCACTGTGACTTCAGCTACAGCCCCAAGAAGGAGGTTGTCAGGGTTCACTCTGAACTCTAGTGTACAGATGTGGGGACATGCATGAAACACCCCCTAAGCTTATTTTTACCAGTTTAGGATAAAAACGTCCCCAAGGCACGTTTTTGTCCTTGAACGTTATGCTGCCACCACCAAGTGATTTAAACAAACATTCAGGGTGGGTGTAACGAAGTGGAACTGTTCCTAACATTTCCTCTGAATACTGAGTGTGTGCCTCAGTTTCCCCTATGCCTCAGTTTCCCCTCTGCATTTCTTAAGTCTCTAGGTGGTGGGATAAGGGGTGTGATTGTTGCAAAGCCCTAGAGGGCCAGTGTGATGGGAGAATGGCCGACACGCTGTCTCCAGGCAACTGCTGGCCTGGGCCCCTTCCCTGCAAAGGTGCCGGCTGAAGGGTTTGGGGAACAAAGGGATCAGTGTTCTCCTGGCCCGGGAAGGAGACAAAGGCAGAGGAGGGACTGGAGAGTTTGGAGCTGGCTGGGCACATGGAGAGAGGTCCAGATGGACCTCTGGCCTCCCCACAACCCAAGATGGACCTGACTGAAGGGTCCTGTTCTCTGTACCTACAAGCTCTGGTTTATACCCTGTTCCTATAGTCTAATAAACCTCCTGTTTCACTGGCTGGCTGAGAGTCACATCTGACTGCGAAGCTGGGGGGCAGGGCCCTCTGGCTTCCCCACGAGCCCCGCTGGGTGAAGAAGGGGATGCTGAACGCTCCAGGGTCAGACCCAGGAAGGTTGAAGCTGGGGAAGCTTCTTGCCCTGGAGACAGTCGGCTCAGCGAGGAGGCTCCTCCAGAGTCCTGACTGGCTTCGTAGGGAGCAGCTCCAGAGATTGCCCGACAGGGGCATCGACAGAGCAGTGACTGGGGAGCTCAGGGCTGGGATAGAAGGGGCTGCGGGTCGGGAGTGAGGGGCACCGGCAGAGCAGTGACTGGGGAGCTCAGGGCTGGGATAGAAGGGGCTGCGGGTCGGGAGTGAGGGGCACCGGCAGAGCGGTGACTGGGGGTCTCAGGGCTGGGATAGAAGGGGCTGCGGGTCGGGAGTGAGGGGCACCGGCAGAGCGGTGACTGGGGAGCTCAGGGCTGGGATAGACGGGGCTGCGGGTCGGGAGTGAGGGGCACCGCAGAGCGGTGACTGAGGAGCTCAGAGCTGGGATAGAAGGGGCTGCGGGTCGGGAGTGAGGGGCACCGGCAGAGCGGTGACTGGGGAGCTCAGGGCTGGGATAGAAGGGGCTGCGGGTCGGGAGTGAGGGGCACCGGCAGAGCGGTGACTGGGGAGCTCAGGGCTGGGATAGACGGGGCTGCGGGTCGGGAGTGAGGGGCACCGCAGAGCGGTGACTGGGGAGCTCAGGGCTGGGATAGGCGGGGCTGCGGGTCGGGAGTGTGGGGCACCGGCAGAGCGGTGACTGGGGAGCTCAGGGCTGGGATAAAAGGGGCTGCGGGTCGGGAGTGAGGGGCACCGGCAGAGCGGTGACTGGGGAGCTCAGGGCAGGGATAGAAGGGGCTGCGGGTCGGGAGTGAGGGGCACCGTCAGAGCGGTGACTGGGGAGCTCAGGGCTGGGATAGAAGGGGCTGCGGGTCGGGAGTGAGGAGCTTGCTGAGGCAGGGCCTGTCCTTCAAGATCCTTAAGATCACTGACTCACCTATGTAAAGGCCAGGGGGGTATAGCTCAGTGGTAGAGTGTTTGATTGCAGAACTAGCGGTTCCTGGTTGAAATCCAAGTGCTCCCTTAAAAACCTTTAAAAAAAATAATTGCATTTCCATTCTGTTCAGAAGTTCCACTGAACAGGGATGCCTATAATGAATGGAAACACCCAACATTTTCCTGTGCAAATAGGGAGGTGGTGGAATCTCCTTCCTTAGAGGTTTTTAAGGTCAGGCTTGACAAAGCCCTGGCTGGGATGATCTAGTTGGGGTTGGTCCTGCTTTGAGCAGGGGGTTGGACTAGATGACCTCCTGAGGTCCCTTCCAATCCTGAGATTCTATGATTATATGATTCTATGATAATATCAAGTATTATAAGTATTATAATTATATAATAAGTATTATATAGGTATTATAAGTAACTGCAGAGTTAGTGTAGTACCAGATAGTTAATTGCACAGTCTGACTTCTCTAGTCTCACTTTCTGGTCTCATTGATCACTTGGGTAGAAACAACAAGGGTTTGGTGCTTTTGTTTCTTGTTTTTTTCTCCCTTTATTTTCTCCTCAGGAATGTGTGATCTTGAGCATGTTATTTTAAGTTCCCTGTGGTCAGGACAATTCCATCTCCTTGAAATAGGTGGGGAAGTGGCCTGTTTCTATAACCTAAAATAAAGGAACTTTTGTAAAGCAGTTTCGTCTTTAAATCTGCTGGGATAAAAATAGTAACTAGTAAATTCCACAGCCAGACATCAGGCCAGGATCAATTGATATGGCCAGGATCAATTAATTACAGAAGAAACAAACTCTTACTTTATAAGCATGTCTTTCTTAACTTCCTTAAATATTATGTAGTAAATGAACTATATCACGTGGGTTGTTCAATGCCATGAGGCTTTAAATAAAAAAATAAATAAAATAAAGGTGTCGGTAGCTCAGATTAAGAGCTTTACCTCCCTGTGCAGCATGGGGCATGGGTCACTGGCAGGTTTAAACTAGTGTCTATGGTGGATTCTCTCTCTGTAATTTGACATCTTTAACGCATGATTTGAGGCCGTCAGTAACTCAAGCAGAGATTAGGGATCTATTCCAAGAGTGGGTGGGGCTGTTTGGTCTGCAAGGGCCACGAGGTCAGACTAGATTAGGGTGACCAGATGTCCCGACTTTATAGGGACAGTCCCAATTTTGGGGGCTTTTTCTCATATAGGCTCCTATTACCCCCCACCCGTCCCGATGTTTCACACTTGCTCTCTGGTCACCCTAGACTAGATGATCACGCTGGTCCCTTCTGACCTTAAAGGCCCTGAGTCCAACAGGGAGAGGGAAGTAAAGGAAAAATTTTAAAAAAATAAACCAAACATTGTAATACGAGGGTGACTCCAACAGCTCACTGCATAGCCCCGCCCCTTTCTTCCCCCACTGGGTGTTTAGTGACCTGCTGGGAGTTGGGACATTAATTCTCTCATTCCATTGATAAACTGATACAACGTGACTGAAATTAAACCAATTCCCAGACAGGAAAACCTCACAGCCCTGCATTGGCTGGGAATCAAACCCAGGTCAATTGCTTGGAGGGCAGCTCTGCTCACCACTACACCACCAATGCATCATGTAAAAGTACCTCTCCCGTGTGCCACTGATGCTTGACAAATGACTCACCCCCACAGCGCTCAGGAGCTGGCTGGAGAGGCCGGAGGCAGCCTGTCAGCTGTGAGCAGAGACAGGTCCCCAGAGTGACTGACAGGTGGGGACCTGGGCTCCACAGCCCAGCCTGAGGTGGCTCCAGCCCCATCTCTGCCCTCAGAGAAGGGAAATGAAAATCAGTGACCCTAATGGCAAACGTGACCCCTGAAGGAAGGAGACAGCTCCTTTGAACGCACAGTTTGGGTTGTTCCTGCGACGTACTGAGGGTTTGTTGCTGCTGCTGATTCCAGTCCTTGGGCTCTGCCCGGACAAGGAACGATTCAGGCTGTCACTCAAGGGAAGAAGGGAGATGATTTTTTTGACGGCTGTCTCGTCTTAAGGGTGTTTGTTGGTCACCTTCTAAGCTAGTGGGTGCTGGGTAGACGCAGGCAGCCCCCGCTCCTGGGTCTCTCCCGAGGAAATAAAGTTTGTACACAAAATCCCAAAGCTTTTCACCGAACGAAGGGAAAGGAAATGGCCACAAGAGGGCGCCTGGACATAAAATATCAACGTTGGAAGGGACCTTAGTTTATCTAGTCCACCCCCCTGCTCAAAATAGGACCAATCCCCAATTTGTGCCCCAGATGGCCCCCTCAAGGATTGAACTCACAACCCTGGGTTTAGCAAGCCAATGCTCAAAGCGCTGAGCTATTTCTTCACCACATAAAGCAGGTCACACAACCCCATTCTTAGGGGAAGCCATTGTTTTGTATCAAGGTCCAGAATTGTTGGTCAAGATCTAGTCAATGTGCTTTAACCAGCGTGGGGTCCAGTGGCACAAAGGGTTAATGCGCCGTACTTATAGGGCAGTGATGCATGGAGTGATTGTGAGTTCAAGCCTCATCTAGAGCACTGGTTTTGGGAGATCTGACAGCAGCCTTCAGTGGAGTGAAAGGAGAAACCCCCAGCGCTGCACTGAGCTCCAGGCTGGTTCATCGGGCTTGGGGGGAATTGACTTCTCAGCTGCTGAGCAGGGAGCCAGGGCACTTCTCTGGGAATGAGGGTTCCCAGCCTGACCCAGCTGCTTCATTGCCCCCTGGGGCCCTGCCGGCTGAGACTGTCCCTGAGGCCAGGCAGCGGCTCAGTGAGCTTTCCTGGGGTCGCTGGCAGGACAGGAATATCCCACGCTAAGGGCCTGAGTCCGGCCATGGGGAAAGGCAGCAGCTTTGCTCCCCCCTTCTAAACAGAGCTCCCAGGCCGTGGTTCTCAGCCAGGGATCCAGACCCCCAGGGGTGGGGGGCAGCGAGCAGGTTTCGGCCGGGGCGGGGCGGGAATCTGCCAAAATAAACCAGCAAGCAGGGCCGGCGTTAGACAGTCGTTGTGGCACGGGTGGGCTGTGGAGTTTTTATACCATGTTGGGCGGGGGCCACAGAAAGAACAAGGCTGGGAACCCGGCTCCAGGGGATCCCAGGGAATAAAGACTCTGTCCCACTCGGAGCTGCCAACGCTCCTGATTTTGCCTTGAGGCTCATTAGAATTGTTATTTTCCTTAAAGCCCCAGCTCCTGGAGTCAGGTGGAGATGTGATGATTTCAGCATTCGCTCTTAAAGACACAGGACGTTGTCTCCCCACTGCGCCCTAAAGGCTCATCAAGCAGAAGGCAAATAAAAAGATCCCAAATCTATTCATTTTACACAATCTCATGATTTCAAAGCCCATCTCGTGATTTTCGGTGAGCCTGGCTCAGGGTTCTGAACGTTTGGGGTTGGCCGTTCTGCAGCCTGAGAGCCGGGCACCCTCCTTCCCATCCAGCGCCCCCAGACTGTCCTAAAGCATTAACTCTTTCCTCTCCATCACGCCGCTGTAACGCAGCTGGAAATCCCCATTCCTAGACGGCCTTTTCCACACACAGTGAATCCCCCACAGGGCTGAGTCCCCACAGGGCTGTTCCGGGGGCTCCAGTCCCCCAGCCCAGGACAGACGGGGCAGTAACCTCACATCACCCCTCTGTGACTCCCAGGGACCCTGCAGGGACAGCAGCTCCACGCTGGGCTCTAGGCCCCCCCAAAGCACCTGGGGGGAGGGGGCAGTTCAACTCCCATGTCAGGGGGCTCCTGCTGCCTGGAGATGACCAGATGCTCACAGCCCCTCCCCCTCACACTGACACCCCCATGGACCCTCCCCCTCACAGCCCCTCCCCCTCGCAGAGACACTGCATAGCCCTCCCCCTCACATCCCCTCCCCCTCACACTGACTCCCCCATGGACCCTCCCCCTCACAGCCCCTCCCCTCACAGAGACACTCCATAGCCCTCCCCATCACAGCCCCTCCCCCTCACACTGACTCCCCCATGGACCCTCCCCCTCACAGCCCCTCCCCTCACAGAGACACTCCATAGCCCTCCCCCTTACAGCCCCTCCCCTCACAGAGACACTCCATAGCCCTCCCCCTCACAGCCCCTCCCCCTCACACTGCACACCCATGGACCCTCCCCCTCACAGCCCCTCCCCTCACAGACACTCCATAGCCCTCCCCCTCACAGCCCCTTCCCCTCACATTGCACCCCTGTGGACCCTCTCCCTCACAGCCCCTCCCCCTCACACTGACACCCCCATAGACCCTCCCCATCACAGCCCTTCCCCCTCACAGAGACACTCCATAGCCCTCCCCATCACAGCCCCTCCCCCTCACACTGACACCCCCATGGACCCTCCCCCTCACAGCCCCTCCCCCTCACAGCCCCTCCCCTCACACACGCAGGGACTTGTTCGCTGGGCTCTGACATTACAAACCCAGGGGGGAGGTTTCTGAGGATTTACTCCCTGAGCCCCTCCCCCTCTCACCGCTCCCCTGAGTGCAGAGGGGCTGGGCTCAGGCAGCCAGTTTCACCCAGGGATTTCCCAGCCCAGGCCCCCGAGTCTCCTCTGCCCGTATCTACCAGTGACACTGCGTGTGGGCGGCGGGTACAAGGGGCTCGGGGAGGCTGAACCTCCCCAAACGGGGCAAGAAATGCTGGTGTGACGCACCCCCCTTGGAGGGGGGCTGGGCCGCTGCCTTGGGACAGACCCTCCCGAGGAGTGGGGGAGCCACCGGCACTCAGACCTCACGCACAGGCCTGGCTCTCGCCTTCAGCCCAGGCAGCCAGAGGGGCCGGGGAGCTCCCTGGCAGTCCGACCCCTCAGCCAGCTCTTGCCTCACGGCCTCGGCTCCTGGCGCTCTGCTGGTCGCCCCCTCGCTTGCAGGCCCAGAGCAAAAAGAAACAAGCACCTGCCTAGCAGAGGATGGTTTCGATCCATCGACCTCTGGGTTATGGGCCCAGCACGCTGCCGCTGCCCCACTCTGCTGGGTCTCTGCCTCCAGCATCCAGCCCCCAGCACCCAGCCTCCAGCATCCACACTAGCGCCTTGCGAGCGCTGGCGCTGGCCAGCAGAGATCTCAGCCACAATGCCCCAGATGGGCAAACGCTGTGGGCTCCTGAAGCCTCTGCCCCCCTATGGATCTGGGCTTTTGTTCTTCCCTTGCTCTTTCTCAGCGAGGGGAAGGAAAGAAGCTCTCCTTCAAGCTGGAGTCACAAGGGCGAGGTAAGGATGACTTCCTGGGAGCCAGCTCCAGTTCTTTGCTCTACCAGCCGACCCACCAAAGAGCTGCCACCACTTTCTCCAGGTTCGCCCAGCGGTGTGTGCCAGGGCGAGCGCCAGCCAAGCAGATGGAGTTTGAAGGGAAGGGGCAGATCCCTGTGACACAGTTTCTGTGGTGTTGTGGTTATCACGTTTGCCTAACACGCAAAAGGCCCCTGGTTCGACGCCAGGCAGACACATGATGGCTTCCTCTTCCCTAGCTGTCCAGCAAGACACTCCTCAATCTGCCACTGGTCTGTCCTTGGGATAACCCCAACCCCTGCAGGACAGACGGTGGTGAAATGAGCTGAGAAAGCGCCTTGGCATCAGTCAGGAAAAACTGCAGGATCTCGGCCAGTCACCTCTTGGAGCCTTGTGGCTTGGCCTCCTCTGCCCTTGGAGGTTGGCCTGTAGAGCCCAGCTCTTCCCACTTGCCAAAGGAGGAAGTGAGGGGGGAATGGGGCAAAAGAGGAAGGTCGTGCTGAGGAAGGCAGGGCAGGAGCTAAGCGGCTCAGTGGGGTTAGTCGAGCGCCACCGTTCGTTCTGCCAAAGCCTGGGGAGGTGCGGTTGGCTGCTGGGAGGTAGAATCCTGTGCCTGCCCCTCGGCTTCCCAGGGGTGGCTACTTGCAGCCCAGGAGAAGCAGCGGGGTTCTGGGTGGGAGGAAAAGTAGCAATGGGGAGTCCCAGTGGGCTCCTTCCTGGCAAGATGTTTTTCTGTGTCAGGCTTGGGAGTTGCCTGCGAGCCGGGGGTGGACTTGTTCCAGTGGGAACCGCTGCTCCTGTCTCCCCGACCTGGGGGCGCCAGTGACAGCTTGGGAGGGGGCAGGTGCTGGCTTGAGTGACGGGGATCCAGGAAGCCCCAGCCTGCTCCTCCGGGGCCAAGGCCACTGCTAGTCTCCTGCCTTGTGACATCAGGATTTCAATCTCCCCAGCATGAGCTGTGGCACGTGTATTAACCCTTCTTGGGGGGCCTGGTCGCTGCCCAAGTAGCTCAGTGGGGAGTGGATGAGATTGAAGATCTGAAGGTTTCTGGCTGGATGCCAGGCTCTAGCTCACCCCTTCCCCCTGGGCCTGTCGTGCTGGGCTTTCTCCTGGGTGTGCAGTTGTGCCCCGAACTCACGAGTTTCCCTCGTTTCAGAGGCAACATGTGCAGAGGGCGGGATGTGGGGCCATGTGCCCCACCTGGGTTAGCATCCCGGCTACAGCATGGGGTGCTGCCAGGCTCCCTCCCTGCACAGCAGTGGCTGGAGGGGGGAGTGGAGCGGGGCTGCCTTTGCTGCTTCCTCTCCCGGCATTGTTCACTCCTGGGAGGGGTGTTGATGGTAAGGGGGTGGGGCTGAACCTTGAAATTGTGCCTCCCTTCCCCCACTCTTTCAGTAGAGACCAGTCGTCTGTGCCTGGTTTCCAGCTCCTCAGCCGGTGGATAATGTGGGATTCTGCCCCGGAGTGGCCGGCCCTGACTTTCTGTCTCAGGAAGGGGAGGGAAAAGGAATCTCTTATCAAACCCCCAGTCCCACCGCTGACCGAGGGGTGACTTTCTAAGCTCCCGCTACAGTGGAGGATTTAGAGTTAATGGAGCTCAGTGCGCATAAAGTCCATACAACATCTCCCAGCACAGCCCAGGTTCCATCCCTGCCCCGGTCACTGCTGGAGGAGGGTCCTAGACGCACTGAGCTTGAGGCTTTTCCCAGCCTTCTTAGCGCAGTTGGCAGCGCGTCAGTCTCATAAACTGAAGGTCCTGAGTTCAAGCCCCAGAGAGAGCAGCTGCTTTTGCTCCCGGCTTCAGATTTTCTAGAGGAAATCAGAGAAAAGAGACTAGAGCAGAGTGGTTTCTAGACTCCTCCCACCCTGCTCTCACACACACACACTTTTCGAAGGAATTGACTTTTCCTTCTCCTTTCTGACTGGTTAATGCAGCTGGAGATAGGGATTCCTAGAGGCCCCGTTCCCAGAGCTCAAACCCACAGGGCCATGGGAACGCTGGGGGCTGCCAGGTTGTTGTGGGCAAGTCACGAAAGTGACACACAAACAATCCAGTGGGGCCAGTGCCCCCCATGCTCCCCCCCAAGCAGCTTTGTCTCTTGCTGAGTGTGAGGCTGAGACTCCCCGGCCTCCGCATCCTCGACCCCCACTGGAGGCTGGTTCCTTCGACCCCTGTTCAGAGTTCAGCCCCCAGCCGGTGCAGCCCGGCCCAGCCACTCACCCTCTGCCCCAGGAGAGCCAGCGGGTGGGCTGCACCCACAGGCAGAGACCTGATACCGCTCCCCTCCGAGCAGCAGCCGCAGCTGTGGGCAGCTAATCCCTGTCTGGCTGCCAGGGGATCCAGCTAGGAGAGGAGCTGGGGGATCTGCAGGTTTTGCAGTGGGGAGGAGGCCAGACCAGTGGGGCTGTCTCAGGAGTCCCAGGGGGCTTGGCTAGTGGGGAGGCTCTGGGTCACATGTTGGGGGCAGGGTGGGGCATTAGGGATACAGGATGTGAGGCTGGTTAACATGGAACTGCACAAAAACCTCCCCCTTTGCTCCAGCTAAAGGCCCTGCTTTGGCCTGTCCCCGTTTCATGAAAATCTCCATCTCTCCCCCGGCTCTCAGACACCCCCTCTCCCCCAGGGGTATTGTCACCATTTCTTCCTTTTTCCATGGGCTCGTACAAATAGTTTTGCCATGGAAATGATCCAGTACATTTAAAAGGAGAAAACCAATCCCACAACACGTGTGTATCTCCTCCCCCAGACAGAGTGTGGGTCTGAATCTTTCTACTGACCAGTCTGGGCAGGCAGAGTCACCCCCACATTCACTGCACGTCGGGCCTAGGACTTGCGCCCAGCAGTTCTTGGGGCTGTGGGGAGAACCGAGCGTCACGGGCAGCAGCGAGGGAGGGCGGCTGGGACTGAGCTGTCTGGGGAATAGTTTAATCCGTAGCTGTTTTTCGGAGGATTAAATCAATGCGGCTTCTACTGCTCCGTCTCTCCCCAGGAAATAACGGTTCTGGGCGAGGTGCCCAAACCTGCTAACAGTAAGAAGTGAAATGAAATGGCCACATGATGGCGGCAGAACCTAAGACACGAGAAGCCAGGTTCTTGGTCAATGTGCTTTGAAGCTGACAAAGGAGATGTTTCCTCTTTGACTCCTCGCCCCCCCTCACTCTAATCCACCAGACCCCCCCGTTCCTCCCACAGCCAGGAGTAGAACCCAGGAGAGAGAGAGAGAGAGATTAGCTAGTGGTTATAGATCAAATTGTTAAACGTGGAATCGTGTTTTGTCCCCTGAAACAATCCTGTGTAGTTTTGTCTGTATAACATCTGCCGGTGCCCCTCACTCCCGACCCGCAGCCCCTTCTATCCCAGCCCTGAGCTCCCCGGTCACCGCTCTGCCGGTGCCCCTCACTCCCGACCCGCAGCCCCTTCTATCCCAGCCCTGAGCTCCCCAGTCACCGCTCAGCCGGTGCCCCTCACTCCCGACCCGCAGCCCCTTCTATCCCAGCCCTGAGCTCCCCAGTCACCGCTCAGCCGGTGCCCCTCACTCCCGACCCGCAGCCCCTTCTATCCCAGCCCTGAGCTCCCCAGTCACTGCTCTGTCGATGTCCCTGCTGGGCGATGCTCTGGAACTGCTCCCCACGAAGCCAGTCAGGACTCTGGAGGAGCCTCCTCGCTGAGCCGACTGTCTCCAGGGCAAGAAGCTTCCCCAGCTTCCACCTTCCTGGGTCTGACCCTGGAGCGTTCAGCATCCCCTTCTTCACCCAGCGGGGCTCGTGGGGAAGCCAGAGGGCCCTGCCCCCGACTCCACCATCAGACGTGACTCTCAGCCAGCCAGTGAAACAGGAGGTTTATTAGACGGCGGGAACAGGGTCTAAACCAGAGCTTGTAGGTACAGAGAACAGGACCCCTCAGTCAGGTCCATCTTGGGTTGTGGGGAGGCCAGAGCCCATCTGGACCTCCCTCCATGTGCCCAGCCAGCTCCAAACTCTCCAGCCCCACCTCTGCCTTTGTCTCCTTCCCGGGCCAGGAGATCACCTGATCCCTTTGTTCCCCAAACCCTTCAGCCAGCACCTTTGCAGGGAAGGGGCCCAGGCTAGCAGTTGCCAGGAGACAGCGTGTCGGCCATTCTCCCATCACACTGGCCCTCTAGGGCTTTGCAACAATCACACACCCTTATCCCACCACCTGGAGACTTAAGAAATGCAGAGGGGAAACTGAGGCATGGGGGAAACTGAGGCACCCACTCAGTATTCAGAGGAAACATTAGGAACAGTCGCACTTTGTTACACCCTCTCTAAATGTTTGTTTAAATCACTTGGTGGTGGCAGCGTAACGTTCAAGGACAAAAACGTGCCTTGGGGACGTTTTTATCCTAATCTGGTAAAAATAAGCTTAGGGGGTGTTTCATGCATGTCCCCACATCTGTACACTAGAGTTCAGAGTGAACCCTGACAACCTCCTTCCCAGGGCTCTAGCTGAACCCAGAGCATTGGCCAGAGTGGCCAAGAGGCTCCTGCCATGAAGGGAGCAGGACTTTCAGCACAAAGGGGAAAGTGAACAAAGCACAACCACGAAGGGACTCGAACCCACACTGTGTTTGTCGGGTCATCTACGGAGGGGGCAGAGACACTCTGGGCACAAGGAGTCGAGTTCCCAGCGAGATGTGAGACTTAGTTCCATGGAGCCAGGGGCAGGATTTGGTCGGGAGGCTTAAACATGGGGGATTGGGGGGCAGAGGCCGGACCGGCTGTCTAGGTGCGGAGATTTAGTGGCACTGGGGCACAGGAGGGAGGAGCAGGAGGAATCCTGTTGATGGGCTGTGGCCATGGAGAAAAAGAGGAAGGGCTCCTGGGGATTTTTTTTGCCTCTCTTTTACTTTCCTGCTCTTGTGGTGGAAGGGGGGTTGCTACGCTCACTAAACTAGACTAGTTTAGTCAGTAGAGTATCAAGCTCCTAGTCTGGGGTTCAAGCCCCATGTCTGAGCACTCAGCTTTTTAAGTTCCCTTGTGTGCCGGGAGCCAAATGATCCCTGGTGGTGTCCAGAGCACCCCCGGGTTCCCAGAAGCCCTGGCCATTTCCTGGACAGGCCCCTTGCTCCTGCTGAGTCCTTAGGAGTCAGGAGAGAGGCTCACACCCACAGGAGCAGGCCCAGACAGCGCAGTCTGGGGCAGGCAGGAAGCGCTGGGGGGCCAGGTGCTGAGAGACCCGAGGGGAGAGAGGGAGAGAAGTGATGAGGACAGAGTGCCAGTGTAAAGGGGGTTATGGTCCTGCTAGTGCAGCAAACTTTCCTGGCTTATCCACGACCCCGGTGGAATGGGCTAGAGAAAGGCCCTGAGTCCTCACTCCCACTCCCTCACCCAGAGGCAGCCTGACCTCGAGGACTCTCTGTCTACTCTCGTGTGTGGCAGAGTCCTCGTGACCCCGACAAGGCTGGGCCAAGGACCCCTGGGGGGCTCGACCCCCAATCTTGTTGTGGTCACTTAGAACAGGGGCTGGGGTGTCCCCACTCTGGGGTTCTCTCTCTGCTCTGGATGCTTCCGTGACCCACTGATCGTTGCATGTGCTTCAAGCAAATCCAATGGGTTAAAGAGCAATCGATTTAAACCATAAGGAAAATGGGAACGGTTCAAGGGAAACACGTCACCTCGTTCTGTGGCTCAGGGATATCGCAAACAGCGTCTCTGGGACAGACGGGACGTTCACAGTCTCCCCCTCACATGCCCCAGGCCCTGGCTGTGGTGCAGGGATGTCACCGGTCGGACACGTGCTCTGGCGGTGGCCCCATGCCCTCAGGCTCTAGATGGCAGGACCCTTCCTCCCAGCTTCGGCCCCCATGTCGGAGTTATGATCCCACATTGAGGGCACGGAGGGAGCCCCACTCAGCCCTCGTCTGCCCCAGCTCTTCCCCAACCCTACCCTCAGCCTGGGCCCCTGGCTCCTGGCCCAGCCTCGTTCCCCTTACCCCTGTCTGCTCCCCTCTCCCTAGGAAGCCACAGCGCTACTCCCAGCCCCGGTTCTCAACTGCGGCTTCCGAGGGGACACAGACACGGACAAGAGGGCACAGTGTGAAAAGTTTGGGGACCACTGGATTAGGGTGACGTCCTCAATCACTTCTATGCAGTGCAATAAAAGGTATTTCTCACCCACCTCGCCCCTCCATCAGGACGGACTCGGTATGTTCTGCCGCCCTTCACTTGGACAGGAAGGAGAATAACATTTCATTCCACTCAATGCTACAGTGATTTGTAACCCAACACCAGCCAGAACTGGTCCCTTTGGCAAAGCGGCCCCAGCATGCTGCATACCCAGGCCGAGTAGGGGTGTCTGGGCAAACACGGTCTGGTCCTGAAGTCTTTCCCCAGCTCATCACTAGATGTGAGAGGGGAGCTCATCCAGACCCTGCTTACACTTAATATTTAAAAACTCCTGAGTATCCCTATCTCTGCTGCTCTTAGATTTCTCCTCCTGTCCTTTTTTTGACAGCTCAGTTGAGGTGGCCGAGTGGTTAAGGCGATGGATGCTAATCCATTGTGCTTTGCACGCATGGGTTCGAATCCCATCCTCATTGGATGCATTTAATCTTCTCCTTCCTTTAGAAGCAACCATCTCCCCTTTTGGTACAATGAGAGACCAAAGGGTAGGAATAAATGGTAAATTTTCACAATGGAGAGGGGTAACTACTGGTGTTCCCCAAGGGTCAGTCCTAGGACTAATCCTATTCAACTTATTCATAAATGATTTGGAATAAGGGGTAAACAATGAGGTGGCAAAGTTTGCAGATGATACTAAGCTGCTCAAGATAGTTAAGACCAAAGCAGACTGTGAAGAACTACAAAAAGATCTCACAAAACTAAATGATTGGGCAATAAAATGGCAAATGACATTTAATGTGGATAAATGTAAAGTAATGCACATTGGAAAAAAATAACCCCAACTATACATACAATATGATGGGGGCTAATTTAGCTACAACTAATCAGGAAAAAGATCTTGGAGTCATCGTGGATAGTTCTCTAAAGATGTCCATACAGTGTGCAGCGGCAGTCAAAAAAGCAAACGGGATGTTAGGAATCATTAAAAAGGGATAGAGAATAAGACGGAGAATATCTTACTGCCCCTATACAAATCCATAGTGCGCCCACATCTTGAATACTGCGTACAGATGTGGTCTCCTCATCTCAAAAAAGTTATACTGGCATTAGAAAAGGTTCAGAGAAGGGCAATTAAAATGATTAGGGGTCTGGAACGGGTCCCATATGAGGAGAGATTAAAGAGGCTAGGACTTTTTAGCTCGGAAAAGAGGAGACTAAGGGGGGATATGATAGAGGTATATAAAATTATGAGTGGTGCGGAGGAAGTGAATAAGGAAAAGTTATTTACTTGTTCTGATAATAAAAGAACTAGGGGCCACCCAATGAAATTAGTGGACAGGATACTGGGATGGATGGATAGTTGAACCCCAGGCTTTAGCATGATCTTTGGGCTTGTATTCTGGAAATGCAGGAGTGGCATTACCTGCCATGAGTCCCTCATTTCACGCTCCCCAGCACAGAAAAGCAGCGTGGGCTTGTGAACCTAGTGGGCCCATGCGGGTGATCTTTCTTCTCTTGCTCTTTCTCAGCGAGGGGAAGGAAAAGAAACTCTCCTTCAAGTTGGAGTCACAAGGGTGACGTAAGGATGACTTCCTGGGAGCCGGCTCCAGGTCTTTGCTCTACCAGCCGACCCATCGAAGACCTGCCACCACTTTCTCCAGCTTCTCCACCCGGTATGGGAGGTAAACCACCTGGTGCCACTGTTGCTCTCTGAGAGAGACGCTGTGTGCGTTACCCCACATGGCCACCCGGTGTCACTGTTGCTCTCTGACGGGAGGGGCAGATCGCTGTTACAGAGTTTCTCTAGTGTCTGGTTATCACATTTGCCTGACATGCAAAGGGGCCCTGGTTTTAAACAAGGCAGAAAGATGAAGTTTTACTTTTCCCAGCTCCCTTAGCTGCCCAGCGAGGTTCTCCCCTTTTGGCCACTGGGATCACCCCAACCCCTGCAGGACAGCGGGTGGGGAAATGAGCTGAGAAGCGTGCCGGAGAAAGCTGCTGTCTCCTGCCCTTGTTTTCTTGGCGACAGAGGCGTGCGCACGGGGTGTGCGGGTGTGCCCGGGCACACCCTAGTGAGCTGCGGTTCGGAAGGCTGCTCCTCCCCCGTCCCCTGGGGGCTGTGTCCTAGGGGCAGCCTGCACACAGCTGCGAATGATCAGCTGTTTGCCGGGCAGGCTCAGATCAGCTGTGTCCTGCCTCCCTGCTCCGGCCGGGGCCGAGTGAGTCTCACACACACGAAAACACCCTTAGGGTGAGGTGCGGACGGGAGCACAGCCGGCCCCTGGTCACCTAGGGCCGCCCCGCACCTCTTGGGCTGATGGCCATGGCGTCCGCGAGTATGGCTGCTCCCGGCCAGCCAGGCTCCGCTCCGGCCACAGCAGGCAGCCGGTGACCCAAGGGAGCCCAGCTAGGCTGGGGCTGGGTGCAGTGGGGGATTAGGGGGAGGAGACGCCTCGGACCCCGCAGGAGCTGTACTGGGAGGGGGGAGAAGAGCGAGCTGGAGTGGGGGGAGGAGAAGCCGGGGTCCAGCAGGAGCTGGGGGGAGGAGAAGCCCCAGACCCCGGCAGGAGCTGCACTGGCGGGGGGAGGGGGGAGGGAAGAGGAGCGACACTGGGGCAGAGAGGAGAGGCCCCGGACCCTGGCAGAAGATGTGGGGCTGAAGTCCCCGGCTCGGGAGCCCCACCCACCCTAGTGGCAGAAGCTGCAGGGCTGAAGCCCTGACCCCACTCTGTGTGGAGCTGGTATCTCCATTTCCCCCACCACCGCACAGCCATGAATGGATTTAGCCTAGGAGGCAGGGTCAGGATTGGCCCCATTTGGCAGGTGGGATCTAGGGCACACAGAGGTGAAGTGACTTTTCCAAGGCTAAGCAGGGAGTCTGTGGCAGAGCAGAGACTCAAACCCAGAACACCTGAACCCTGTGCCTTAACCACTAGGCAACCTTCCCACCCCAGGAGGGGGAACTTCCTCTGCCACTTTGAATGTGTGGGTGGGAGCAGCCACTAGACAGAGCTGCCAGGAGGTGGGGAGCAGAGCGAGATGGAAAAAGGGACATGGGTGGGTGTAGCGGGGTGGTTACCTGCTCCTGCCCGGGAGGGGTTAAAACAGCCCTACAGAGGGAGCAGTCGGGGGACGGGCAGTCAGGGGACATGGGATGGGGGCGCAGGATATGGCGTGGGAGTCCCAGGGGGCCTGTCAGGGGTGGGGGTGTGGCTAGGGGCCGGGGCAGTCAGGGGACAGGGGGGTTGGAGGTGTCCCGGGGGGTGATTAGGGGGCGGGGGGGTCTCTGGAGGGGGTGGTCAGGGAACAAGGAGCAGGGGGCATTGGATGGGTCAAGGGTTCGGGGGGGGGCCTGTCAGGGGCTGGGGTGTGGAGAGGGGTCGGGGCAGTCACGGGACAGGTAGGGGACAGGGCCCTAGGGAGGCAGTTAGAGTGTGGGGGTCTCAGGAGGGGGCAGTCAGGGGACAAGGAGCAGGGAGGCTTAGATAGGGGGTGGGGTCCTGGGGGGGCAGTTAGGGGCAGGGTCCCAGGAGGGAGCAGTCAGGGGACAAGGAGCATGGGGGGTTGGGGGTTTTGAGGGGGGGAGGGAGTGGATGGGGGCGGGGCTAGGGCAGGTCTCCCTGGGTGCACACCCTAGTGAAATGTGCTGCGCACGCCTATGCTTGGCGAGTTTCTCTTCTGCACCAAACTTACTCTATCCGTATGTGAGCCTGGCGAGCTCAGTTGGTCGAGCGTCAGTCTGTTAATCTGAGGGTCCAGCGTTCCCATCCCTGGTCAAGTGTAGGGAAGATCATTTCCCCCTGCGGTGTCCCCTGAGAGCGTCAGGAGTCAGCTCTTCAGTCCCCTCCTTGATGTTACTCTTTTCTTTTCAGGACTTGGGCTTTCCTAGGAAGGGCCATTTACTGCCTGGGACGTCCTCACACGCCCACTGGCCTCACAGTCTGGAGGAAGAAAGGCTTCTGGGTCTACAGCAAACCGCTGCGAGCCGGCTTGTTGAGCAAATACAGGGCTGGTCAGAGAGGCCTTGAGCAAGGAAGGCAAATTAGTCTCCGCCCAGCCTCTTCTACACTGGAAGTCAGAAGAGCGCCGGGTGCTTTCCACTGGTCCCATGGTGTCAGGGCAGCACTCAGGGCTCTGAATCCTGTAATCTGAGTTCAAGTCTCGGTGGGGCCTTGGGGCAGCTCTTTTGCCACCTAACACTACTGGGTGTTCCAAGGCTTCGTCTTGCTCTCTCCAGCGACGTGGGAGCCTGTCTTTTGCCCGGTAGCTGCTGTGACTTGAGCACCAGCCTCAGCCCCCACCCGGGCAGGGTTTGATGCTTCCATCACTTAAATTCCAGCAGGCTGAGGGATTTCAGCTTTGCACAAGGGGCAGAGACAGATCTCGCTGTTCCTGGGTCTGTGCAAAGAAAATGGTGCTTCTGTCTGAAAGAGAGGCGGGAAATGGCCCCATGGTGGGAAAATATCCTCAGGATTAAGAGCAAAGGACTCAGGCTGAGAACTGATTTAACTCCACTCATCTGGGATTTAACACATTGTCTTCCATGGAGACACTGGGACCTTGTGACATTGATCCAGACTCGGGGGGTTCGGGCTGCTGTAACTCATGGTACAAACATGAACTGGATTCCAAGAAGGGAGAGGGGAGAAGCCTGAAGCTGACTTTAGTGCCAGGCTGGGGTCTCCTGGATGGTGGGAAACTTCCTTTGCTGGTACCAAGGGACAGCGGCGACTGGAGACATACCAGGGCTGGGATGAAAGGGGAATGTTTATGCACACAGAGCTCCACTAACTCTAAATCCTCCACTGTAGCGGGAGCTTAGAAAGTCACACCTCGGTCAGCGGTGGGACTGGGGGTTTGATAAGAGATTCCTTTTTCCTCCGCGTCCTGAGACAGAAAGTCAGGGCCGGCCTCTCCGGTGCAGAATCCCACATTATCCACTAGCTGAGGAGCAGGAAACCAGGCACAGATGACTGGTCTCTGCTGAAAGCCAGGGGGGGCACAATTTCAAGGTTCAGCCCCACCCCCTTACCATCAACACCCCTCCCAGGAGTGAACAATGCGGGGAGAGGAAGCAGCAAAGGCAGCCCCGCTCCCCTCCCCCCTCCAGCCACTGCTGTGCAGGGAGGGAGCCTGGCAGCACCCCATGCTGTAGCAGGGATGCTAACCCAGGTGGGGCACATGGCCCCACATCCCACCCTCTGCACGTGTTGCCTCTGAAATGAGGGAAACTCGTGAGTTCAGGGCACAGCTGCACACCCAGGAGAAAGCCCAGCACGACAGGCCCAGACACAGGATTCTACCTCCCAGCAGCCAACCCACCTCCCCAGGCTTTGGCAGAAGAAACGGTGGCGCTCGACTAACCCCACTGAGCCGCACTGAGACTCTTAGCTTCTGCCCTGCCTTCCTCAGCACGACCTTCCTCTTTTGCCCCATTCCCGCCTCACTTCCTCCTTTGGCAAGTCACACAAGGGAGGCCAGCAGGGAGACCGGCCTCCCTGGGCCAACCTCCAAGGGCAGAGGAGGCCAAGCCACAAGGCTCCAAGAGGTGACTGGCCGAGATCCTCCAGCTTTCCCTGGCTGATGCTAAGGCGCTTTCTCAGCTCATTTCCCCACCCTCTGTCCTGCAGGGGTTGGGGTTATCCCAAGGACAGGCCAGTGGCAGAAGGAGGAGTGTCTTGCTGGACAGCTAGGGGAGTGGGGAAAAAGTTAACTGTCATGTTTCTGCCTGGTTTCGAGCGAGGGACCTTTTGCATGTTAGGCAAACGTGATAACCACAACACTACAAAAACTTCCTTCAAATGCCCAACTCTTGGCTGGTGCTCACGCTGGCGCACACCAATGGGCGAACCTGGAGAAAGTGGCAGCAGCCCTTCGAGAGATCAACTGGTAGAGCAAAGGACTGGAGCCGGAGCTCAGGATGTCAACCTTCTCTTGCCCTTGTGACTCCAGCTTGAAGGAGAGCGTCTTTTCCTTCCTGTTGCTGAGAAAGAGCAAGAGAAGAAGGAAAGCCCAGGTGGGCACAAGCCCCCACTGTCTTTCACTGCTGAGGAGCCTGAAACGAGGGACTCGTGGTGGGTAGAGGTACCACTGCGCTTCGAGAAAACAGCCCACCCCTGCACACAAAGAGCAGGCCAAAGCCCAGGATTGAACCAGGGACGTTTAGATCTTCAGTCTAACGCTCTCCCAACTGAGCTACTTCGGCCCCTACAGGACACTTTTCTGGCCTGCTGCTTCTCTGTCCGGGATGTGTTTGTCAGCCGTGGCACACAAAAAGGACGTCATTGCGAGCAGCCCATGGAGGGAAGATGAATTTTTTTTCCTGCCTTGCTCAGCTTGACTTGATTCCTCACCCCATTCCTGCCTTAGTTCCTGGGTTACCTGGTGGCTGCAGGCGACTGGGGCCCAGCGGCACGGGGAGGAATTTGGGCAGCTAGACCCCGGCAGCAAGAGTCCTGCCACCACTTGCCGCCCCACCCTGTTGTCCCGGCTTCACCTACTGGCAGTTTCTTACATCAGAGACACTGTCCCCATCAGGACTAATGCTGAGACCTGGTGATCAGTGATCTCAGATCTGTTGGTCTGCAGCAAGACTCGGAATTGAGTCTCAATCAGCTCTGTTGTTACACAGCGAAGGCCAAAAGGGTCAAATGGTGCCTGGGCCCCTTAAGAAGAGCCCAGCCCATCAAGGACCAGCACTTGGCTCTCCCCTCTCTCAACTCCACTTAGCATTGTTTGGAGTCAATCCTTGCCTCTGTCAGCCAGGGGGACTTGAACGGTACGCTGCCACCACCAAGTGATTTAAACAAACATTCAGGGTGGGTGTAAAAAAGTGGGACTGTTCCTAATGTTTCCTCTGAATACTGAGTGGGTGCCTCAGTTTCCCCTATGCCTCAGTTTCCCCTATGCATTTCTTAAGTCTCTAGGTGGTGGGATAAGGGCTGTGATTGTTGCAAAGCCCTAGAGGGCCAGTGTGATGACACAGAATGGCTGACACCCTGTCTCCTGGCAACTGCTGGCCTGGGCCCCTTCCCTGCAAAGGTGCCGGCTGAAGGGGCTGGAGAACAAAGGGATCAGTGATCTCCTGGCCCAGGAAGGAGACAAAGGCAGAGGAGGGGCTGGAGAGTTTGGAGCTGGCTGGGGACATGGAGGGAGGTACAGATGGGCTCTGGCCTCCCTTCCCCCCAAGATGGACCTGACTGAGGGGGTCCTGTTCTCTGTACCTACAAGCTCTGGTTTAGAGTCTGCCTGTGCGGACTTGCTGCGGTGAAGAAGGGGATGCTGAATGCTCCGGGGTCACACCAAGGAAGGTGGAAGCTGGGGAAGCTTCTTGCCCTGGAGACAGTCGGCTCAGCGAGGAGGCTCCTCCGGAGTCCTGACTGGCTTCGTAGGGAGCAGTTCCAGAGCATCGCCCAACAGGGGCATCGACAGAGCGGTGACTGGGGAGCTCAGGGCTGGGATAGAAGGGGCTGCGGGTCGGGAGTGAGGGGCACCGACAGAGCGGTGACTGGGGAGCTCAGGGCTGGGATAGAAGGGGCTGCGGGTCGGGAGTGAGGGGCACCGGCAGAGCAGTGACTGGGGAGCTCAGGGCTGGGATAGGAGGGGCTGTGGGTCGGGAGTGAGGGGCACCAGCAGAGCGGTGACTGGGGAGCTCAGGGCTGGGATAGGAGGGGATGCGGGTCGGGAGTGAGGGGCACCGGCTGAGCGGTGACTGAGGAGCTCAGGGCTGGGATAGAAGGGGCTGTGGGTCGGGAGTGAGGGGCACCGGCAGAGCGGTGACTGGGGAGCTCAGGGCTGGGATAGAAGGGGCTGCGGGTCGGGAGTGAGGGGCACCGGCAGAGCAGTGACTGGGGAGCTCAGGGCGGGATAGAAGGGGCTGCGGGTCGGGAGTGGGGCACCGGCAGAGCAGTGACTGGGGAGCTCAGGGCTGGGATAGAAGGGGCTGCGGGTCGGGAGTGAGGGGCACCGGCAGATGTTATACAGACAAAACTACACAGGATCGTTTCAGAGGACAAGACAAGATGCCACATATAACAATTAGATCTAGAACCACTAGCTAATCTCTCTCTCTCTCTCTCTCTCCTGGGTTCTATTCCTGGCTGTGGGAGGAACGGGGTGGGTCTAGTGGATTAGAGTGGGGGGGGCCGAGGGGTCAAAGAGGAAACATCTCCTTTGTCAGCTTCAATGCACATTGCCCAAGAACCTGGCTTCTCATGTCTTAGGTTCTGACGCCATCGTGTGGCCCTTTCATTTCACTTCTTACTGGTAGCCGGTTTGGGCACCTCGCCCAGAAACATTATTTCCTGGGGAGAGACGGAGCAGTGGAAGCTGCATTGATTTAATGCTCCGAAAAACAGCTACGGATTAGCATCACACTCAGCAATAGACAAAGCTGCTTGCGGGGGAGCATGGGGGGCACTGGCCCCACTGGATTGTTTGTGCTACTTGCCCACAGCAACCTGGCAGCCCCCATGGTTCCCATGGCCCTGTGGGTGTGAGCTCTGGGAACGGGGCCTCTAGGAATCCCTATTTCCAGCTGCATTAACCAGTCAGAAAGGAGAAGGAAAAGTTAATGCCTTTGAAAAGTCTCTCTGTGTGTGTGAGCTGGATGGGAGGGGTCTAGAAACCACTCTGCTCTAGTCTCTCTTCTCTGATTTCCTCTAGAAAATCTGAAGCCAGGAGCAAAAGCAGCTGCCGTCTCTGGGGCTTGAACTCAGGACCTTCAGATTATGAGACTGACGCACTGCCGACTGCGCTAAGAAGGCTGGGAAAAGCCTCAGGCTCAGTGCGTCTAGGACCCTCCTCCAGCAGTGACTGGGGCAGGGATGGAGCCTGGGCTGTGCTGGGAGGAGCCGGGAGATCTGGCGCCCACAGACCTGTCCTGGCAGCTTTCTCAGCAGCAAATAAATCGATTCTTCCTGCCCGGGAACAACCCACCCAGAGCTAACGGCAGCACAGGGCGGCGGGAGGAGGGGGGCTCCCAAGCTTTGCACCAACCTCCCCAGTTTCTCAGCGAGGGGAAGGAAAGAAGCTCTCCTTCAAGCTGGAGTCACAAGGGCGAGGTAAGGATGACTTCCTGGGAGCCGGCTCCAGTTCTTTGCTCTACCAGCCGACCCACCTGGGCTTACATCCCACGACCTAGTGGATGCAAGGCCCAGGTAGTTTTTGCCTCAGTGTAGCTTGTTGGGATCAAACCTCTCTCCCCCACCTGGAGCTGATGAACATTCCTGGCTGGAGGGACACACACTCCAACAACTCAAAAGGAAAAGAGTTGATAGAAAAAAATCACAGGACTGACCCCAAAGAAGGGTGAGCAGCAAAAGGCAGAAGCAGGCAACTCATCTATGGGAGCTGAGAGACCACGGTGAACATGGTGCAAAGGTCGCTATGTGGGAATTCAGAATTGTGATTTTAAAAACAAACAAACAATCTTTGGCCAGCCGGAATCGAGGCATTTATTACACTTCTCTCATACGTGGATTCTCTGATGTCTAATAAGGCTTGAGCGATAACTGAAGCGTTTCCCGCACTCAGCGCACGTGTAGGGCGTCGCTCCGGTGTGGAGTCTCTGATATGTGATCAGGGCAGAGCTCTGCTTAAAACTCTTCCCACACTCAGAGCACAGGTAGGGCGTCTCTCCGGTGTGGATTCTACGATGTGTGATGAGGACTGAGTTATAACTGAAGCTTTTCCCACACTCAGAGCACGTGTAGGGTTTGTCACCCGTGTGGATTCTCTGATGTCTGATAAGGTGTGAGCT
Source organism: Chelydra serpentina (assembly GCA_037349315.1). Lineage (NCBI taxonomy): Eukaryota > Metazoa > Chordata > Testudines > Chelydridae > Chelydra > Chelydra serpentina. The sequence continues at coordinate 126,758 of JBAIAC010000669.1, forward strand.
CCAATAGAAGCGTTTCTCACACTCAGTACACGTGTAGCGTCTCTTCCGAGTTGATTCTCTCGTGTGTAATAAGGTCTGAGAGGCTACTGAAGTTTTCCTCTGGCCTCTGCTGAGTCTCACAGGCTTTTGCTTTTTCTGGGAGTGCACAACGCCCGGAAACATTCCCATTGGATATTCCTGGTAACGTTCCATGTTGTTCTACTTGCTCAGCATTTTCCTGGTGGGGTGAATCCGCATTCTCACTCACCATCCCAACACCTGATGGGAGACAGAGAGAATCCAGACACAGGTCACTCCCTGCACCAGAGAGAAAAGCAATCTCAGAGAGAGGAATGGAAAAAGGTGTGAACAAACCAAAATATGTGCGGGAGAGACCAAACCTATCAGGAGCTGATTTTCTCCAAACCCTTCCCCAGAGGAGAGAGAGGAAGGGATCAATTTTGGGTGTGCATCTCACCAGAACTCTCAGGGGAAAGCGAGATTGGCGAGGGATCTGCTGCCAACTGTCAGTCAGGATAGGTGGGAAGCCATGAGTGACATCTGCCTAATGATTCCACATCTGCAGGGAACAATCCTGAACTTGGAAAGCTCACAACTTGGAGAGTCTTGGTAGGGCATCCCAAATGTTTCCTGTATTCACGGACAGTTTTTTGGTTGGTTTACCCAATTCCTCACCTGTGCAGGCAGCTCTCGGGAGCACTTCTTTCTTACAGCCCCGGAGGTCTGGGACCCACGGCTCTTCCCCTCATTCCAGCTGCGAGATCACATCAGGTTTGGAAACTGGAAACCCTGCTGAAGGCAAAGAAAACAAGGGAGGTCAGTGGAATTTGTGGGATACCGGTCACAAGGAATATTCCATGGTTTTAACCCCTGCTCATTTTTAAGTAGTAATATCCCAAGGCCATCTTCCTTGACTTAAAGTGGCAGAAGAGTCATTATTATAATTAATATTCATCACCTTTTTGCCTACGGACCAGCTAAGAAGTGGGTCCCCGTTGTGCTAGGCAAGGTACAAACCCAGAATAGTAGAAGGCCCATGCGCTGAAGAATTTACAATCTAAATAGACCAGACAGACACAGAATGGGGGAAGGGGTAGAACCCACCGGCAGAGTGAACTATGTGAAGGCAGAGTGACAGAACTGATGAACATAGGAACATATCTTGAAACTATTGTATTTAATGTTATGACTAGGGCCAGTGTTTTCCGGAAACTGCCGCTTTTACTGCATTTTTTACTGGAATTACACCCCCACCGATTTCTGCCTGGGGACACCTGACTCCTCCCCAGGGCACAGGGCAGAGGCTGGGGACTGGCTGCGGTTGAGACTTGCTGCTAATTTCTTCCGTCCTCATGCAAGTCTGGGTTCAGCAAAACCACTGTGCAGCTTCCCCTGGGCAGGTAGGGGAACCCTGCCCAGGGGAACCTTGAAAGGGGGACGCCAGGCTCCCACCTCATGCTGCAGAGCAGACGGCGCTCGCAGCTGCTCTCGGCTGCGTCCACAGCCCCTCTCCCCTGCTCATCTCCCCTGCGCACAGCGGGTTCATGTCCCATCTCCCCAGCACACAGCCGGCTCTAGGCTCTCAATGCCCAGTGTCTGGGCCCCACCTCCCCCACACGGCTGGCTCCTGTCCCCTCCCCCCAATGCACTTTCAGGCTGTAAAGGATTATATATTGCTCATGTTTGTCAATTACTCTGTTTTCATTGCCAGCAAACACTGGCCCTAGTTCTGACTGTTATCTGTATCTTTGAGCCAGCCCTTGACAGCATGAATACTCCACAGACTATGATGCTAAGATGGGCCAGATGATACCGGGCAGGGCTGAGGGATGGGTTTCCTGTGCAATCTGGTGTCACTAAGGGGTGATGAATGCCAGATCTCAAGGCTGGTTATGCAGATCTCCAGCTTTTGAAGCTTTGCCCCACGCAGAAAGGGCCAGTGACTGATTTCACCTCTTTCAGGAGACTGAAGACAGACTTTTTGGGGAGAAACAGCGGAGTTTGAATTGACTTAGAGGGGTCTTTTGGGGCTACAAACTGACATGACCTGTAATCTAAAAGAGGGAAGGTTTTAAGGAAGGTTTTAATACACTTTGGAACTGATCAGGGATTCCCAAGCGGACTGATGAGGGGACGATGGTAAATACGCATTTAGATGCTTTTCTTGTTTTGTATCTTTTCCCCATAAGGCCCATGGACACTGTCATGGATCCATAGGATCTGTGCAATGCCTTGTCTTTTAACCCGTCCTTGGGAGGTGCCCCTTGAGTGCACTAGACCCCCCAAGGGGTCTCGCTCTTCCACAAGGATAGGCCTGAGACCGAGTCTCTGGCTTCAACACCCAAGACTGAGCCACTGGCTTCAACACTCCTATTTCAACCTGTGAGCAATGCCAGCAGGTCCAGCTGAGCGACACTCCTGTCCAGAGACTGTTCCTCATTCGATGCACCTCAGCAAGTTTGTGCTGTGACACTGGGCAGACTGTTAAACCACAGCAGGGTTTATTAGCCAACCGACACACGGCATTGGAAAGTCCTTCGATTAGCACGGAGAAGCAAAGACGACAATAGAGTCCATACTGGCCAATGCCCTTGAGCCATGCTGCTGTAGAAAACATTTTGTTTTCCTTTCACTGGGCCTGTCCATTTGTCTTCGCTCCGGTAGAGCTCCCTGCGCCTGTGAGCACAGTAGGGGCCGAGGGGGCGGGAACCCTTACCCAGCGAGGTCACATTCCCATAGTTCTCCTGCATGACGGCTCTGTAGAGGGCTCTCTGAGCGGGGTCCAGCAGAGCCCCCTCTTCCCTGGTGAAATACACAGCCACCTCCTCGAAGGTCACCAGCCCCTGAAAGAACAAGAGTCCAACACTCAGTACCTGCTGCCCCAATCACAACCCCAGCGTTCCTGGGGGAGAGGAGCCCATCAAAGGGAAGCTCTGGGTGGCTCACAGTCAGGAGTCCCATCCCCACCCCACTCAGAGCATCCAGAAAACACCAGGGGGAGGGGACGAAGAGAGAGCCCCTTGTCTCTCCCAGCAGATCCATCACACTCCTACTCGTGTGAGACTGATACGGGAGATGGAGGCCCGAGCAGAGTGCAGGGAGAGCTCGCTGGGAGAAAGCCCAACACTGTTCTCATTGTGAGGAGCTGGACAGGGCCAGCCTTGGTGGTGGGCGGACTAGGTGATGGTCCAGGGGTGCCTCTAGCAGGGGTGTCCCATCTCTGCTCTCCCCACTGCTCTGCAGTGAGTATATAGAGAGAATAATCATGTATTTGGTATCTAAGTAAACAGGATTGAAACACAAGGCCTGTAGGCTGAGACCTGCAAGAGTTTAGCTATTTGAGGCCTTGGAGCAAAGAAAAGCTGACATAAGTAAATGACTGAGGAATAACCCGATGCCCTAAGATTATGGGGAAAGAGGAATCAAGTGGTAACAGTGTGAAAAATTAGCCAGAAGATTAATTTTAAATTAAAAATTTTTGTAAAGGCACCTCTGTTTCCAAATGTGCGTCAATGTTAATGAGAGATGATCAGAACCACATTATAAAAAGGGGGTGCCCAGAGTGGGAAAATTGAGCTCCCTATGGAATACTCCAGCAGGAACCATCCCTCTATTGATGATCAATCCATTGGAGACTCATCAGACCCTACCACTATTGCTAAGGATGGGAGTAGAACTAGATTTGTAACTTTTGCATAGGTCTTTACAGAATTTCTCTATGCTTGGGGATTCAGAACTTTAATTGTAACTTTCATAAAACTTGTCAAACAGACTAGACCTTGTACGTGTGAATGTCTGTGTGGTCACTGCCCTTGGTCTCTGTGTGTTCCTGGACGATACATGTGAAGCGAGTAGCCGAGGTGACTTTCACTCTGTTAAGTTTGGAACTGTAGCCAGCAGAGGCGGACCCAGGGCGGTGTAACACCACATTACAACATGCACTTTAAATAAAAGAAAAGGCTGCACAGGACACCACACACCAGGCCACCCTTACCTCTGCGCTGCTGCTGGCGGTGGCTTTGCCTTCAGAGCTGGGCACTTGGTCGGCAGCCACTGCTATCAGGCCGCCCTGCCAGGGCTTAATCTGTGTTGGGGCTGAGCTCCGGCCGCTCTTTCAATACAAAGTAAGCACCGGAGGGAGGCATCGGGGCCTGGAGGGGATGGTGGGGAGCTCATGAGGGCCAGGGGTGATGGGGGGGGGGGCACCAAAATATAAGTTTGCCCAGGGTGCCATTTTCTCCAAGGCCAGCCCTGGAGCTGGATACGGCGGGAGGGGCATATCCCCCAAGGCAGGAGTCCCTGGACCTCTGGGGAGCTGTAAGCAGGTTTCGGGGGGTCCTCCAAGCAGGGCCAGTGTTAGACTCGCTTGGGCCTGAGGCAGAAAGATGAAACCTCCCTGCATGGGGCTGAAGGCTGGGTCCTGAGCCCTGCCCCCAGGGGCTGAAGCCAAACTATGAGAAATTAGCTTTGCGGGGGGGCCTGTCACATGGGGCCCCAGGCACTTGCCCTGGTTACCAGCCCCTAATGCCAGCCCTGGCTTTTATATGCAGAGAAACATGCCGATGCAGGGCCGTGGGGGGTTTATAGCGTGTTGAGGGGGCTCAGACAGAAAAAGCTTAAGAACCCTCCCTAAGCCTCATTGGTGGGTGCCACCCTAGATCTAGATCTCAGAGCAGCTGCTGGTTACTCAGGTCAGGCTCCAGCACTGGGATCTGCTCCATTTCCCAGCCCCACCTAGGTGGGTTGTTTCCTGTTCCACAAATTAGGGCATTTCCACCTTCCAACCTCATGGGTCCGTTGCTAGAATCTGGGCCACTTATTAAACATCTCCCAGCAGGTTTGCCCCACCCAGGCCTCCTCCCAGTCTCCATCCTGTGAATTTCCTGTCCCGCCCCAACTAGGGTGACCAGATGTCCCAATTTTATAGGGACAGTCCTGATTTTGGGGTCTTTTTCTTAGATAGGCTCCTATTACCCCCCACCCCCGTCCCAATTTTTCACATTTGTTGTCTGGTCACCCTAGTGTGCGTGTGTGTGTGCACTATTTGCATCCTTGTGCCACTTCCCTCTCAATTTTTTCACACTTGCTGTCTGGTCATCCTAGCTCCAACCTCCAAACCAGACAGTGCAAACGTTCCCATCTCCGGTGTATTTCTGTCCCTCTTCCTCCCGCAGGAACCCACCAGCAACCCCCTGATAATCCCTACCTGGACTGGCTCCTCTGCAGCCATTTCTCTCCCCTGTCCCATGGGAGGACGGGATGAACTGGAGCAAAACACGGACATTATTCTGCAGCCTGGCAGGGTGAGAAGGGCAGTTGTGGAGGTTTCAGAACAGGCTTTAATTAATTTCACAGCACGATTGCCCCAGGCTTTTCCCTGCAGACAGACACCCTAGAGTCTGCCATGCTGAGAAAATGCTCGATCTCTTTATTACAGTGGAGACCTGGCCACTCCTGCCAGGCTAAACCCACAGAGACATTTTTAACCTCTTTTCTCCCTCCCCCCATTCTGTAACAAAGCATCTGAACACAATGCTAGAAAAAAGCAGAGTAAAGTATTTACTGTGGGGAATTTGCTTGGACACTGACCCCACGGCAGCCACACCCCAGTAGGAGGGATATGGAGTCAGGAACTGGGTTTTCCTCTGTTTGATCCTCATCTTTTCCACAGGAAAATGATTTTACCTAGGGTGCAGTAATACATCTGTCTGGGCAGATTAGAGATCTGGAAATCGCTCTCAAAACTCTTCTCTCCCATGGCTCCTTTCAGTCTCTCTTTCTCCTTTTCCCTGTCCCCTCTCCCTGCCCGTCTGGTAGGAAAGTCCCATTCCTGGGTTGTTTGCTTCCCCAAGGCTGGATTTGCTCCTGCAATTGCTAATGGTGTTAGGTAAAAGGCAAGTCCCTACTCACCTCTCCAGCACCCGAGTTCGTGCGGAGTTGGTATGGGGCTCACAATCTGTCAGAGACCAGACACCAATTCGTTGATCAACGGGCTCACACTATCCTTAGCTCAAAAAGCTTCAGAGTAAGTGTGGCAAGTTTATTAGCGGTGAGCATCAATATTTATACACAGAAGTAAACAAAGTGATTAACAGATCATAATGGTCATGCATAATCAATCAAGATTCTACAGGATAAAACAGGTTAAAATGTAAATTCTAAAAGACAGAGGGGAGATGGCTACTTAAGGGGAGGAGGGGGTTGTCATGAGTAGTTCGCAGGTCAGAGCTTTGATTAAAAGTTCAGACAGAGACATCAAGTCTGGGTTAAGTTTAAGCTCATCAAAAGTTCAGACTCAACAATGGGACGAGAAATGAGGGGGGAGGGTCTGTTTGAGTAGAGTCATTTTAAGGCCAGACCCCAGCATTTTCCCCTCATTTCTTCCAGTTACCTGGAATCTCTGGCTCAGAATTTAGTATTAACAGGGCTCAGGGCTGCCCTAGGGGGCTGGTGCCAGCTGGAGAAAGTCATCACGTGGGTGGGGCAGAGAAGAAGGTTTAATTAAGGTCACTTCCCAGCACAGACCCCGCTGGGGGAGCAGCAGCTGCTAAACCTGGTCGCCCAGATCACGCTGGAGGCTGCAGCGTCTGACCCAGGAAGCTGAACCCCAATATCCTGAGCAGAGAGGGACAGGGCGTTGGAGCAGCCTTCCCCCCTTGAGCTCTCTGGGGAGAGCAGCTAATGAGAGCCCCTCCTCACAGGGGGAATTGCTGATCTCATTTGCCCCACTGTCCACCTGGAGTCACTCCTCGTCTGTCCAGGCAGTGACTCTGGATTAACAGTGGTGTCCGTGACACCAGGTTTCAGGAAGAACGAGTCCAGAGCGCTGTGGGAGAGACCGTTGTGGGGCAGAGCGAACCCCCTTCCCCCCTCCCGCACCCCCAGATCTAGGACAAGGACTCGGGGGATGAATTGTCCCAATGGAACCGGATGTTTCCGCAGTTTTCCAGAGGGGAGAAAAGCAGAATCGGTGATGTCACATTCCCAGCCCCGAGCCAGGGGCCCCCGACCCCCCTCAGAGCCCAGACCCCGAGCCAGGGGCCCCCGACCCCCCTCAGAGCCCAGACCCCCGGGCAGGGGCCCCAGACCCCCCCATAGCCCAGACCCCCAGCCAGGGGCCCCAGACGCCCCCCAGAACCCAGACCCCCAGCCAGGGGCCCCAGACCCCCCCCCAGAGCCCAGACAGGACCCCAGATACCCCCTGAGCCCAGACCCTCAGCCAGGGTCCCCAGACCCCCAGCCAGGGGCCCCAGACCCCCCCCCGAGCCCAGACCCCCAGCCAGGGGCTCCAGACCGCCCCAGAGCCCAGCCCCCAGCCAGGGGCCCCAGACCCCCCCAGAGCCCAGAGCCCAGCCAGGGGCCCCAGAACCCCCAGAGCCCAGCAAGGGGCCCCAGACCCCCCCAGAGCCCAGCCCCCACCCAGGGGCCCCAGACCCCAAGCCAGGGGCCCCAGACCCCCCCCAGAGCCCAGACCCCGACCCAGGGGCCCCAGACCTCCCCAGAGCCCAGACCCCCAGCCAGGGGCTCCAGACCCCCCCCAGAGCCCAGCCCCCAGCCAGGGACCCCAGACCCCCCCCAGAGCCCAGACAGGGCCCCAGACCTCCCCTGAGCCCAGACCCCAACCAGGGGCCCCAAACCCCCCCAGAGCCCAGACCCCCAGCCAGGGGCACCAGACCCCCAGCCAGGGGCCCCAGACGCCCCCGAGCCCCAGACCCCCGCCAGACCCCCAGCCAGGGGCCCCAGCCCCAGACCCCCGCCAGACCCCCAGCCAGGGGCCCCAGACCCCAGCCAGGGGCCCCAGACCCCCCCAGAGCCCAGCCCCCAGCCAGCGGCCCCATACCCCCCCAGAGCCCAGCCCCTAGCCAGGGGCCCCAGACCCCCCCCAGAGCCCAGACCCCCAGCCAGGGGCCCCAGACCCCCCCCCGAGCCCAGACCCCCAGCCAGGGGCCCCAGACCCCCCCTGAGCCCGGACCCCCAGCCAGGGGCCCCAGACCCCCCCAGAGCCCAGCCCCCAGCCAGGGGCCCCAGACCCCCAGCCAGGGGCCCCAGACCCCCCCCCAGAGCCCAGACCCCCAGCCAGGGGCCCCAGACCCCCCCCAGAGCCCAGCCCCCAGCCAGGGACCCCAGACCACCCCCAGAGCCCAGACAGGGCCCCAGACCTCCCCTGAGCCCAGACCCCCAGCCAGGGGCCCCAAACCCCCCCAGAGCCCAGACCCCCAGCCAGGGGCACCAGACCCCCAGCCAGGGACCCCAGATGCCCCCCAGCCCCAGACCCCCGCCAGACCCTCAGCCAGGGGCCCCAGACCCCAGCCAGGGGCCCCAGACCCCCCCAGAGCCCAGCCCCCAGCCAGCGGCCCCATACCCCCCCAGAGCCCAGCCCCTAGCCAGGGGCCCCAGACCCCCCCCAGAGCCCAGACCCCCAGCCAGGGGCCCCAGACCCCCCCTGAGCCCGGACCCCCAGCCAGGGGACCCAGACCCCCCCAGAGCCCAGCCCCCAGCCAGGGGCCCCAGACCCCCAGCCAGGGGCCCCAGACCCCCCCCAGAGCCCCGACCCCAGCCAGGGGCCCCAAACCCCCAGCCAGGGGCCCCAGACGCCTCCCAAAGCCCAGACCCCCAGACCCAGATCCCCGCCAGACCCCCAGCCAGGGGCCCCAGACCCCCCAGAGCCCAGCCCCCAGCCAGGGGCCCCAGACCCCCCCAGAGCTCAGACCCCCAGCCAGGGGCCCCAGACCCCCCAGAGCCCAGCCCCAAGACAGGGGCCCCAGACCCCCAGCCAGGGGCCCCAGACCCCCCCCCAGTACCCAGCCCCTACCCAGGGGCACCAGACCCCCCCAGAGCCCAGCCCCCATCCAGGGGCCCCAGACCCCCAGCCAGAGGCCCCAGACCCCCCCAGAGCCCAGCCCCCAGCCAGGGGCCCCAGACCCCCCCCCCAGAGCCCAGACCCCGAGCCAGGGGCCCCACACCCCCCAAAGAGCCCAGACCCCCAGCCAGGGGCCCCAGACCCCCCCCCAGAGCCCAGACCCCCAGCCAGGGCCCCCAGCCAGGGGCCCCAGCCCCCCCCCAGAACCCAGACCCCCAGCCAGGAGCCCCAGACCCCCCCCCAGAGCCCAGACCCCAGCCAGGGGATCCAGACCCCCCCAGAGCCCAGCAAGGGGCCCCAGACCCCCCCAGAGCCCAGCCCCCAGCCAGGGTCCCGAGACCCCCAGCCAGGGTCCCGAGACCCCCCCAGAGCCCAGACCCCCAGCCAGGGGCCCCAGACACCAGCTAGGGGCCCCAGACCCCCCCAGAGCCCAGACCCCAAGCCAGGGGCCCCAGACCCCCAGCCAGGGGCTCCAGACCCCCCCCAGAGCCCGTCCCCCAGCCAGGGGCCCCAGACCCCCCCAGAACCCAGACCACCAGCCAGGGGCCCCAGACCCCCCCCCAGAGCCCAGACAGGACCCCAGATACCCCCTGAGCCCAGCCCCCCAGCCAGGGGCCCCAGACCCCCCCCAGTGTCCAGACCCCAGCCAGGGGACCCAGACACCCCCCCCCGAGCCCAGACCCCCAGCCAGGGGCTCCAGACCGCCCCAGAGCCCAGCCCCCAGCCAGGGGCCCCAGACCCCCCAGAGCCCAGCAAGGGGCCCCAGACCCCCCCAGAGCCCAGCCCCCAGCCAGGGGCCCCAGACCCCCAGCCAGGGGCCCGAGACCCCCCCCAGAGCCCAGACCCCCAGCCAGGGGCCCCAGACCCCCAGCCAGGGGCCCCAGACCCCCAGCCAGGGGCTCCAGACCCCCCCCAGAGCCCGTCCCCCAGCCAGGGGCCCCAGACCCCCCCAGAGCCCAGACCCCCAGCCAGGGGCCCCAGACCCCCCCCAGAGCCCAGACCCCGAGCCAGGGGCCCCAGACTTCCCCAGAGCCCAGAAACCCAGCCAGGGGCCCCAGACCCCCCCCAGAGCCCAGCCCCCAGCCAGGGACCCCAGACCCCCGCCCCCAACCAGGGGCACCAGACCCCCAGCCAGGGACCCCAGACGCCCCCCAGAGCCCAGACCCCCAGTCCCAGACCCCCGCCAGACCCCCAGCCAGGGGCCCCAGCCCCAGACCCCCACCAGACCCCCAGCCAGGGGCCCCAGACCCCAGCCAGAGGCCCCAGACCCCCCCAGAGCCCAGCCCCCAGCCAGGGGCCCCATACCCCACCAGAGCCCAGCCCCTAGCCAGGGGCCCCAGACCCCCAGCCAGGGGTCCCAGACCCCCCAATAGCCCAGCCGCCAGCCAGGGGCCCCAGACCCCCCCCAGAGCCCAGCCCCCGGCCAGGGGCCCCAGACCCCCCCCAGAGCCCAGCCCCCAGCCAGGGGCCCCAGACCCCCCCAGAGCCCAGCCCCTAGCAAGGGGCCCCAGACCCCCAGCCAGGGGTCCCATACCCCCCCAGAGCCCAGACCCCCAGCCAGGGGCCCCAGACCCCCCCAGAGCCCAGCCCCCCAGCCAGGGGCCCCAGAACCCCCCCGAGCCCAGCCCCCCAGCCAGGGGCCCCAGAACCCCCCAGAGCCCAGCCCCCAGCCAGGGGCCCCAGACGCCCAGCCAGGGGCCCCGGACGCCCCCCCAGAGCCCAGACCCCCAGCCAGGGGCCCCAGACCCCAGTCAGGGGCCTCAGACCACCCCAGAGCCCAGCTCCCAGCCAGGGGCCCCAGACCCCCCCAGAGCCCAGACCCCCAGCCAGGGGCCCCAGACCCCAGCCAGGGACCCCAGAGCCCCCCAGAGCCCAGCCCCCAGCCAGGGGCCCCAGACCCCACCCAGAGCCCAGCCAGGGGTCCCAGACCCCCCCCCCCAGAGCCCAGCCCCCAGCCAGGGGCCCCAGACCGCCAGCCAGGGGCTCCAGACCCCCCCCAGAGCCCATCCCCCAGCCAGGGGCCCCAGACCCCCCCAGAGCCCAGACCCCCAGCCAGGGGCCCCAGACCCCCCTCAGAGCCCAGACCCCCAGCCAGGGGACCCAGACCCCCCCCCCCGAGCCCAGACCCCCAGCCAGGGGCTCCAGACCGCCCCAGAGCCCAGCCCCAGCCAGGGGCCCCAGACCCCCCCAGAGCCCAGACCCCAAGCCAGGGGCCCCAGACCACCCCAGAGCCCAGCCCCCAGCCAGGGGCCCCAGACCCCCAGCCAGGGGCCCCAGACCCCCCCAGAGCCCAGACCCCCAGCCAGGGGCCCAAGACCCCCCCAGAGCCCAGACCCCCAGCCAGGGGCCCCAGACCCCCCCAGAGCCCAGACCCCAGCCAGGGGCCCCAAACCCCCCCAGAGTCCAGACCCCCAGCCAGGGGCCCCAAACCCCCCCAGAGTCCAGACCCCCAGCCAGGGGCACCAGACCCCCAGCCAGGGACCCCAGATGCCCCCCAGCCCGAGACCCCCACCAGACCCCCAGCCAGGGGCCCCAGTCCCAGACCCCCGCCAGACCCCCAGCCAGGGGCCCCAGACCCCCCCAGAGCCCAGCCCCCAGCCAGCGGCCCCATACCCCCCCAGAGCCCAGCCCCTAGCCAGGGGCCCCGGACCCCCCCCCACCAGAGCCCAGACCCCCAGCCAGGGGCCCCAGACCCCAGTCAGGGGCCCCAGACCCCCCCAGAGCCCAGCTCCCAGCCAGGGGCCCCAGACCCCGCCAGAGCCCAGACCCCAGCCAGGGGCCCCAGACCCCCCCAGCTCCCAGCCAGGGGCCCCTGACCCCCCCCAGAGCCCAGACCCCAGCCAGGGTCCCCAGACCCCCCCAGAGCCCAGACCCCCAGCCAGGGGCCCCAGACCCCCCCAGAGCCCAGACCCCTGACCCCAGACCCCCAGCCAGGGACCCCAGCCAGCGGCCCCAGACCCCCCCCCCCCAGAGCCCAGACCCAGACAGGGTCCCCAGACCCACCCAGAGCCCAGACCCCCAGCCAGGGGACCCAGACCTCCCCAGAGCCCAGACCCCCAGCCAGGGGCCCCAGACGCCCCCCAGAGCCCAGACAGGGCCCCAGACCCCCTCCTGAGCCCAGACCCCAACCAGGGGCCCCAGCCCCCCCCCAGAGCCCAGCCCCCGGCCAGGGGCCCCAGACCCCCAGCCAGGGGCCCCAGACCCGCCCAGAGCCCAGACACCCAGCCAGGGGCCCCAGACCCCCCCAGGGCCCAGACCCCCAGCCAAGGACCTCAGACCCCAGCCAGGGGCCCCAGAGCCCCCCAGAACTCAGCCCCCAGCCAGGGGCCCCAGACCCCGCCCAGAGCCCAACCCCCTGCCAGGGGTCCCAGACCCCCCCCCCAGAGCCCAGCCCCCAGCCAGGGACCCCAGACCCCTCCCAGAGCCCAGACAGGGCCCCAGACCCCCTCTGAGCCCAGACCCCCAGCCAGGGGCACCAGACCACCCCAGAGCACAGCCCCCAGCCAGGGGCCCCAGCCCCCAGCCAGGGGCCCCAGACCACCAGCCAGGGTCCTGAGACCCCCCCCCAGAGCCCAGACCCCCAGCCAGGGGCCCCAGACCCCAGCCAGGGGCCCCAGACCCCCCCAAAGCCCAGACCCCCAGCCAGGGGCCCCAGACACCCCCCAGAGCCCAGCCCCTAGCCAGGGGCCCCAACCAGGGACCCCAGACCCCCCCCCACAGAGCCCAGACCCCCAGGCAGGGGCCCCAGACCCCCCCAGAGCCCAGCCCCCAGCCAGGGACCCCAGACCCCCCCAGAGCCCAGGCAGGGGCCCCAGACCCCCCCCAGAGCCCAGACCCCGAGCCAGGGGCCCCAGACCCCCCAAAGAGCCCAGACCCCCAGCCAGGGGCCCCAGACCCCCCCAGAGCCCAGCCCCTAGCCAGGGGCCCCAGACCCCCCCAGAGCCCAGACCCCCAGCCAGGGCCCCCAGACCCCCCCAGAGCCCAGCCCCCATCCAGGGGCCCCAGACCCCCCCCAGAGCCCAGACCCCCAGCCAGGGGCCCCAGCCCCCCCCCAGAGCCCAGACCCCCAGCCAGGGGCCCCAGACCCCTGCCCCCAGCCAGGGGACCCAGACCCCCCCCAGAGCCCCGACCCCAGCCAGGGGCCCCAGACCCCCCCAGAGCCCCGACCCCAGCCAGGGACCCCAGACCCCCAGCCAGGGGCCCCAGACGCCTCCCAAAGCCCAGACCCCAACCCCAGATCCCCGCCAGACCCGCAGCCAGGGGCCCCAGCCCCCAGCCAGGGGCCCTAGACCCCCCCAGAGCCCAGCCACCAGCCAGGGGCCCCAGACCCCCCCAGAGCTCAGACCCCCAGCCAGGGGCCCCAGACCCCCCCAGAGCCCAGCCCCAAGACAGGGGCCCCAGACCCCCAGCCAGGGGCACCAGACCCCCCCCAGTGCCCAGCCCCTACCCAGGGGCACCAGACACCCCCAGAGCCCAGCCCCCATCCAGGGGCCCCAGACCCCCAGCCAGGGGCCCCAGACTCCCCCAGAGCCCAGCCCCCAGCCAGGGGCCCCAGACCCCCCCCCAGAGCCCAGACCCCCACGCAGGGGCCCCAGACACCCCCAGAGCCCAGACCCCGAGCCATGGGCCCCAGACCCCCCAAAGAGCCCAGACCCCCAGCCATGGGCCCCAGACCCCCCAAAGAGCCCAGACCCCCAGCCAGGGGCCCCAGACCCCCCCAGAGCCCAGCCCCTAGCCAGGGGACCCCCCCCCTAGAGCCCAGACCCCAGCCAGGGGTCCCAGACCCCCCCCCAGAGCCCAGCCCCCAGCCAGGGACCCCAGACCCCCCCCAGAGCCCAGACAGGGCCCCAGACCCCCCCTGAGCCCAGACCCCCAGCCAGGGGCCCCAGACCCCCCCAGAGCCCAGCCCCCAGCCAGGGGCCCCAGACCACCAGCCAGGGGCCCGAGACCCCCCCCAGAGCCCAGACCCCCAGCCAGGGGCCCCAGACCCCAGCCAGGGGCCCCAGACCCCGCCCAGAGCCCAGCCCCCCTGCCTGGGACCTCAGACCCCCCCCAGAGCCCAGCCCCCAGCCAGGGACCCCAGACCCCCCCCAGAGCCCAGACAGGGCCGCAGACCTCCCCTGAGCCCAGACCCCCAGCAAGGGGCCCCAGACCCCCCCAGAGCCCAGACCCCCAGGCAGGGGCCCAGAGCCCCCCAGAGCCCAGCCTCCAGCCAGGGGCCCCAGACCCCTAGCCAGGGGCCCCATACCCCCCCAGAGCGCAGCCCCCAGCCAGGGGCCCCAGACCCCCCCCAGAGTCCAGCCCCTAGCCAGGGGCCCCAGACCCCTCAGCCAGGGGCCCGAGACCCCCCCCCCAGAGCCCAGACCCCCAGCCAGGGGCCCCAGACCCCCAGCCAGGGGCCCGAGACCCCCCCCCCAGAGCCCAGACCCCCAGCCAGGGGCCCCAGACACCAGCCAGGGGCCCCAAACCCCCCCAGAGCCCAGACCCCAAGCCAGGGGCCCCAGACCACCCCAGAGCCCAGCCCCCAGCCAGGGGCCCCAGACCCCCCCCAGAGCCCGTCCCCCAGCCAGGGGCCCCAGACCCCCCCAGAGCCCAGACCCCCAGCCAGGGGCCCCAGCCCCCCCCCAGAGCCCAGACAGGACCCCAGATACACCCTGAGCCCAGACCCCCCCCAGAGTCCAGACCCCAGCCAGGGGACCCAGACGCCCCCAGAGCCCAGCCCCTAGCCAGGGGACCCAGACCCCCCCAGCGCCTGGGGGCGGGGGTCTGGCATAGCCCGGGGGCGGGGCAGCGCCTGGGGGCGGGGCTCTGGTACAGGCCGAGGGCGGGGCAGCGCCTGGGGGCGGGGCTCTGGCCCCATTGGGAGCCGGGGGCGGGGCTGAGCAGCGGCTCCCTGGGGGGTCCCGTGTTTGCCGGCAGCGCGGGAGCCTCCGGGGCGATCGCGGAGCTGCTGGGCTCAGCTGCAGCCGGGCTCGGCCCCGGCGCCGCCGGGACCCGGGTGGGGACAGAGCCTGGGGCCGGGGGGTTCCCCTGTGTGGGGCCGGGGGCGGCGGGGGGACGAGCCGGAGCTGCGGGCGGGGGAAGGACAGTGGCACACGTGGGGGGTGGAGCTTCCCCTGGGAGCCATGAAAGTCCGGGGGAGAAAAAAGTGTCTGTGTGTGTGTGTGTGTCTGACTGTGTGTGTGTGTCTGTGTGTGTGTGTGTCTGACTGTGTGTGTGTGTCTGTGTGTGTGTTTGTGTTACTGTGTGTGTGTCAGTGTGTGTGTGTGAGTCGGTGTGTGTGTGTCATTGTGTATCTGTCAGTGTGTGTGTGTTACTGTGTGTGTGTGTCCGTGTGTGCGAGTCGGTGTGTGTGTGTCATTGTGTATCCGTCAGTGTGTGTGTCATTGTGTGTGTGTGTCAGTGTCTGTGTGTGTCTGCGCTCTATTTGCACCCTTGTGCCACGTCCCTCTCACACACTGATCACAATTCTCTCTCCGCTTCTTCCCCTTTGCTCTCCCCTCACCACATGTGGCTACAAAAATCCCACAATGACGGACTCTCCCATCTCTTCTTTTGCCCCATTTCCTCCATCAGTCTCCAACGGCCATTTACATTCTCCCCAGATTTGGGATGTTCCCCCCCCCCCAGTTTATCTGCAGTGTCTGCAGGGAAAGGGCCTGGGGGGATCGTGACGTGAAATTAACTAATCATTTTAGTTGCCCTTCTCTGAACCTTTTCTAATGCCAGTATATCCTTTTTGAGATGAGACCACAATTGTACGCAGTATTCAAGACGTGGGCGCACTATGGATTTGTATAGGGGCAGTAAGATGTTCTCCGTCTTATTCTCTATCCCATTTTAATGATTCCTAACATCCCGTTTGCTTTTTTGACTGCCGCTGCACACTGCATGGACATCTGTAGAGAACTATCCACGATGACTCCAAGATCTTTTTCCTGATTAGTTGTAGCTAAATTAGCCCCCATCATATTCTATGTATAGTTGGGGTTATTTTTCTCCAATGTGCATTACTTTACATTTAGCCACATTAAATGTCATTTGCCATTTTATTGCCCAATCATTTAGTTTTGTGAGATCTTTTTGTAGTTCTTCACAGTCTGCTTTGATCTTAACTATCTTGAGCAGCTTAGTATCATCTGCAAACTTTGCCACCTCACTGTTTACCCCTTCTTCCAAATCATTTACGAATAAGTCGAATAGGATTGGTCCTAGGACTGACCCTTGGGGAACACCACTAGTTACCCCTCTCCATTGTGAAAATTTACCATTTATTCCTACCCTTTGGTCTCTCATTGTACCATAAGGGGAGATGGTTGCGTCTAAAGGAAGGAGAAGATTAAATGCATCCGATGAGGATGGGATTCGAACCCATGCGTGCAAAGCACAATGGATTAGCAGTCCATCACCTTAACCACTCGGCCACCTCATCTGAGCTGTTAAAAAAAGGACAGGAGGAGAAATCTAAGAGCAGTAGAGATAGGGACACTCAGGAGTTTTTAAATACCAAGTGGAAGCAGGGTCTGGATGAGCTCCCCGCTCACATTGAGTGATGAGCTGGGGAAAGACTTCAGGACCAGACCGTGTTTGCACAGACGCCCCTACTCGGCCTGGGTATGCAGCATGATGGGGCCGCTTTGCCAAAGGAACCAGTTCTGGCTGGTGTTGGGTTACAAATCACAGTAGCATCGAGTGGAATGAAATGTTATTCTCCTTCCTGTCCAAGTGAAGGGCGGCAGAACATACCGAGTCCGTCCTGATGGAGGGGCGAGGTGGGTGAGAAATACCTTTTATTGGCCTGCATAGAAGTGATTGAGGACGTCACCCTAATCCAGTGGTCCCCAAACTTTTCACACTGTGCCCTCTTGTCCGTGTCTGCGGCCCCTCGGAAGCCGCGGTCGAGAACTGGGGCTGGGAGCAGGGCCCTGGCTTCCTAGGGAGAGGGGAGCGGACAGGGGTAAGGGGAACGAGGCTGGGCCAGGAGCCAGGGGCCCAGGCTGAGGGTGAGGTTGGGGAAGAGCTGGGGCAGACGAGGGCTGAGTGAGGCTCCCTCCGTGCCCTCAATGTGGGATCATAACCCCGACATGGGGGCCGAAGCTGGGAGGAAGGGTCCTGCCATCTAGAGCCTGAGGGCATGGGGCCACCGCCAGAGCACGTGTCCGACCGGTGACATCCCTGCACCACAGCCAGGGCCTGGGACATGTGAGGGGGAGACTGTGAACGTCCCGTCTGTCCCAGAGACGCTGTTTGCGATATCCCTGAGCCACAGAACGAGGTGACGTGTTTCCCTTGAACCGTTCCCATTTTCCTTATGGTTTAAATCGATTTGCTTGAAGCACATGCAACGATCAGTGGGTCAGGGAAGCATCCAGAGCGGAGAGAGAACCCCAGAGTGGGGACACCCCAGCCCCTGTACTAAGTGACCACAACTAGACTGGGGGTCGAGCCCCCCAGGAATCCTGGGCCCAGCCTTGTCGGGGTCACGAGGACTCTGCCACACAGGAGAGTAGACAGAGAGTCCTCGAGGTCAGGCTGCCTCTGGGTGAGGGAGTGGGAGTGAGGACTCAGGGCCTTTCTCTAGCCCATTCCACCGGGGTCGTGGATAAGCCAGGAAAGTTTGCTGCAC
The DNA here is from genome assembly GCA_037349315.1 of Chelydra serpentina. Taxonomy (NCBI): domain Eukaryota; kingdom Metazoa; phylum Chordata; order Testudines; family Chelydridae; genus Chelydra; species Chelydra serpentina. The sequence goes on from JBAIAC010000669.1 coordinate 144,244, forward strand.
TAGCAGGACCATAACCCCCTTTACACTGGCACTCTGTCCTCATCGCTTCTCTCCCTCTCTCCCCTCGGGTCTCTCAGCACCTGGCCCCCCAGCGCTTCCTGCCAGCCCCAGACTGCGCTGTCTGGGCCTGCTCCTGTGGGTGTGAGCCTCTCTCCTGACTCCTAAGGACTCAGCAGGAGCAAGAGGCCTGTCCAGGAAATGGCCAGGGCCTCTGGGAACCCGGGGGTGGCTCTGGACAACACCAGGGATCATTTGGCTCCTGGCACACAAGGGAACTTAAAAAGCTGAGTGCCCAGAAATGGGGCTTGAACCCCAAACTAGAAGCTTGATGTTCTACTGACTGAGCTAGCCTAGTTCACAGAGTGCAGCTGCCCCCTTCCACCACCAGAGCAGGCAAGTAAAAGAGAGGCAAAAAAAAGGCCTAGGAGCCCTTCCTCTTTTTCTCCATGGCCACAGCCCATCAGCAGGATTCCTCCTTCTCCTCCCTCCTGTGCCCCAGTGCCACTAAATCTCCGCACCTAGACAGCCAGTCTGGCCTCTGCCCCCCAATCCCCCATGCTTAAGCCTCCCGACAAATCCTGCCCCTGGCTCCATAGAACTGAGTCTCACATCTCGCTGGGAACTCGACTCCTTGTGCCCAGAGTGCCTCTGTCCCCTCCGTAGATGAGCCGAGAAACACAGTGTCCGTCTTTTCCAAAGAAGTGGCTTGGAGAGACTTTTCCCGTGTGACCGCGCGGCCTAATGGATCAGGCGTCTGACTTCGGATGAGGCGATTGAGGGTTCGAGTCTCTTCATAGTTGTGCTTGTGAAGTTTTCTCTTTGTGCTGAAAGTCCTGCTCCCTTCAGGGCTGGAGCCTCTTCTTGGCCGCTCTGGCCAATGCTCTGGGTTCAGCTAGAGCCCTGGGAAGAAGGTTGTCAGGGTTCACTCTGAACTCTAGGGTACAGATGTGGGGACCTGCATGAAAGACTCCCCCTAAGCTTATTTTTACCAGTTTAGAATAAAAACGTCCCCAAGGCACGTTTTTGTCCTTGAACGGTACGCTGCCACCACCAAGTGATTTAAACAAATATTCAGGGTGGGTGTAACGAAGTGGAAGTGTTCCTAAAGTTTCCTCTCAATACTGAGGGTGTGCCTCAGTTTCCCCTATGCCTCAGTTTCCCCTCTGCATTTCTTAAGTCTCTAGGTGGTGGGATAAGGGTGTGTGACTGTTGCAAAGCCCTAGAGGGCCAGTGTGATGACACAGCATGGCCGACACCCTGTCTCCTGGCAACTCATAGCCTGGGCCCCTTCCCTGCAAAGGTCCCAGCTGAAGGTGTTGGAGAACAAAGGGATCAGGTGATCTCCTGGCCTGGGAAGGAGACAAAGGCAGAGGTGGGGCTGGAGAGTTTGGAGCTGGCTGGGCACATGGAGGGAGGTCCAGATGGACCTCTGGCCTCCCCACAACCCAAGACGGACCTGACTGAGGGGTCCTGTTCTCTGTACCTACAAGCTCTGGTTTAGACTCTGTTCCTGTCGTCTAATAAACCTTCTGTTTTACTGGCTAGCTGAGAGTCACGTCTGACAGTGGAGTTGGGGTCAGTGCCCTCTGGCTTCCCCACGAGCCCCGCTGGGTGAAGAAGGGGATGCTGAGGGTTAGGGTTAGACCCAGGAAGGTCGAAGCTGGGGAAGCTTCTTGCCTTGGAGACAGTCGGCTCAGAGAGAGGAGCCTCCTCCAGAGTCCTGACTGGCTTCGTAGGCAGCAGTTCCAGAGCATCGCCCGGGGACTCTGTGACAGGGGCACCGGCAGAGCAGTGACTGGGGCGCTCAGGGCTGCGATAGAAGGGGCTGCGGGTCGGGAGTGAGGGGCACCGGCAGAGCAGTGACTGGGGAGCTCAGGGCTGGGATAGAAGGGGCTGCGGGTCGGGAGTGAGGGGCACCGGCAGAGCGGTGACTGGGGAGCTCAGGGCTGGGATAGAAGGGGCTGCGGGTCGGGAGTGAGGGGCACCGGCAGAGCAGTGACTGGGGAGCTCAGGGCTGGGATAGAAGGGGCTGCGGGTCGGGAGTGAGGGGCACCGGCAGTGCGGTGACTGGGGAGCTCAGGGCGGGATAGAAGGGGCTGCGGGAAATGTAGCCATGTTGTCTTGAAGGCTGAAAGCAGGAAGCATGGAGCCTTCACAGCCCACGCGATATTCCATAACATTATTAAGGAAAATATTTCTCAATGAGCTCTCAGTAAAAGATCAGAAACAGCCAGTGTCCGCATCACTCTACGGGCATTGGGATGTTCTTTAAATTTGCCAGAACAACCTAACTAACACCTAACACACATGTGAAGCTCTTCTTTTCACACCGTTGCTCATTCTCAGGATCTGCTTTGACACCATCAGCTCAGGACTAAACAAAGGGCTGGTCTACACTAAACCCCCCTGTCGAACTAAGATTCGCAACTTCAGCTAGGTTAATAACGTAGCTAAAGTTGAAGTCTCTTAGTTTGACCTTACCTGTGGTCCACACGCGGTGCGCAGGCTCCCCCGTCGACTCCGCCTGCTCCGTTCGTGGAGCAGGATTACCAGCGTCGACGGGGGAGTCTAGAGAAGACGCGATAAATCGAACACAGAAGATCGATTGGACTCCTCCGACGCGATGGGTGAGTATAGACGTACCCAAAGACTATGAATGGCTCGCCAACGACAAAAGCAGTTTCTCCTCCCTTGGTGTTCACACCTCAACTGCTAGAAGAGGGCCTCACCCTCCCTGATTAAGCTTACCTCGTTATCTCTAGCCTGAATCTTCCCTGCACATTTATATCGCCCCTGGACATTTCCACTGCTTGCATCCGAAAAAGTGGGTATTGACCCACGAAAGCTTATACTTCAATACCTCTGTTAGTCTATAAGGTGCCACAGGACCCTTTGTTGCTTCTACAGATCCAGACTAACACGGCTACCCCTCTGATAGTAGTATTAACTGTAGAAGCTACAAAAGGTCCTGTGGCACCTTATAGAGTAACAAGGGTACTGAAGCATAAGCTTTCGTGGGTGAATACCCACTTCATCGGATGCAAGCAGTGGAAAAGTATTAACTGTTTCCTACTGATGGGTCTAGAAAGCATTTGTCGAGAGGAAGATGACATTTCTGACGGATTGTTCCCAAGACCTTGGACCTTGTGTTCCAACATCTCCCAGGTTCTTTGGTGAAAATAAGACCAAGGTTTCTTTGCAATGTACAGGAAGAGAGAAGTTTCTTACCCCAGATGGGACTTAAACCCACAACCTCTAACGTAGGAAGCCAATGCCTTATCCATTAGGCCACTGGGGCCCTGAACTGCAACTTGAGAAAGGATGGAAATTCCCCCTCATAATTCCACATTTCTCACATTCATTTGGAAGCCAAACACCCCCTTTATGCACTTACAGAAATGTCGGCATCCCCTGTCAGCGAGGCAACTGGGCAGGTCGCTGACTGAGCTGAGCCCCACCTTTCTGCAGCCATCTTTAGAGAAGAACCCCATCCCAGAGTCACCCCTCCCTCCGTCAGCACCTCCACGGCTGTGGCTCTGAGTGGCAGTAGGGTGATTGGGGGGTGAATCCAGGGCTGGAAGTGGGGTCAGGTCAGCCTGTGAGGAGTAACCAGGTGGGGCAGACCCAGGGGGAGGCTGTGGGCTGCTGGTCGGTCGTTGGGATCAGAGCTCTAGATCAAAGCTGCACAGCGACCTGACACCCAGGGTTACAAGGCCGACATAGCGACCCCCTTACCGGCCTCGTGAACCCCAAACCCTAGTTACTCTGGGCACTTAGGAGTCTCTGTCCCTTAATCACTTCTGGGAGCTCCCCAGCAGGCTGCGGGCGTCAGCCGCCTCCTGCCTCACAGGTGAGACTCTTGGCGCTGTGCAAGCCGCCCCCTCGCTTGCAGGCCCAGGGTAGGAAGCGGGAGGCCCGGTGCTCGCAGAAGAGGGTTTGATTAATCCACCTCTGTGTTATGGGCACAGCACAGTTCCCCTGGGTCCCTCTGCTGGCTTTTCGTAAGCAGCACCCAGCGGCCCTGGCTCCAGGCTGGGGCCTTGCGAGCTCTGGCCCTGGCAGGGAGCGGTGCAGGGGGCTGGGCAGGGGCCCTGGCAAACAGCTGCTGGGAGGCGTCTTTGAGGCAGCAAATCAGTCCCTTAAGAAGCAAAATCAGGTTATTCCCATCTCTGGGTGGGCTCGAACCACCAGCCTTTCGGTTAACAGCCGAACGCGCTGACCCATTGCGCCACAGAGACATACAGAAACAAAACTGCTGTTACCAAGGCTGCTCCGAGCAGCCGGCGCATCTCCCTGCCAGCGCTGGAGCTCACAGGGCGCTAGGCCGGACGCTGGAGCTGGGGCTGAAGACCCAGCAGGGGGGCGCAGCAGAAGTGGGCTGGGCCCGAAACCCAGTGGCTGATGGATCAAAACCATCGTATGCCAGACCTGCACGTCTTCCTTTTTGCTCTGGGCAATCCAGCAAGGAGCAATCAGCAGAGGGCCAAGAGCCTAGGCCATGGGGCAAGAGGTGGCTGAGGCGGCGGCCGGCCAGGGAGTTAAATCAGCCCAACCCTCCCCGAGTCTGGCTCAATGTCACAAGGTCCCAGCGTCTCCATGGAAGACAATTTGTTAAATCCCAGATGAGTGGAGTTAAATCGGTTCTCAGCCTGAGTCCTTTGCTCTTAATCCTGAGGATATTGTCCCACCATGGGGCCTGTCATAAATATAAAGGGAAAGGGGAGAGGGTCTGATGCAGATAAAATCCTCTTACCAGTAAAGGGTTACGAAATGCAGGTAGCCAGACTGACACCTGACCTGGCTGGCATCTGACCAATAAGGGGACAAGATACTTTCAAATCTTGGGAGGGGGAAAGCTTTGTGTGGGGCTTTTTGTCAGACATGGAGTGGTCTTGGAGTAAAAAGGAACCAGTCATCTTTGCATCAAATCCTCACTTGTCTAAAGTCTAGACCATCCCTGACAGGTGTTTGTCGAACTTGCTCTTAAAAACCTCCCCTGACAGAGATTCCACAACCTCCCTGGGAAATTCACTCCAGTGCTTAACAGCCCTGACAGACAGGGAGTTTTTCCTGATGTCCAACCTAAACCACCCTTGCTGCAATTTAAGCCCTTGGTTCTTGTCCTATCCTCAGATGAACAATAATGTGTCCCCTCCCTCCTTGTAACAACCTTTTCTGTACTTGAAAACTGTGCTACACTGTGTAGCGAAGTGGGACTGTTCCTAATGTTTCCTCTGAATACTGAGTGGGTGCCTCAGTTTCCCCTATGCCTCAGTTTCCCCTTTATCTTTCTTAAGTCTCTAGGTGGTGGGATAAGGGGTGTGATTGTTGCAAAGCCCTAGAGGGCCAGTGTGATGACACAGCATGGCCGACACGCTGTCTCCTGGCATCTGCTGGCCTGGGCCCCTCCCCTGCAAAGGTGTCGGCTGAAGGGGTCGGGGAACAAAGGGATCAGTGATCTCCTGGCCCGGGAAGGAGAAAAAGGCAGAGGTGGGGCTGGAGAGTTCGGAGCTGGCTGGGCACATGGAGGGAGGTCCAGATGGGCTGTGGCCTCCCCACCCCCCAAGATGGACCTGACTGAGGGGTCCTGTTCTCTGTAGCTACAAGCTCTGGTTTAGACCCTGTTCCTGTCGTCTAATAAACCTCCTGTTTCACTGGCTGGCTGAGAGTCACGTCTGATGGCGGAGTTGGGGGCAGGGCCCTCTGGCTTTCCCACGAGCCCGGCTGGGTGAAGAAGGGGATGCTGAACGCTCCGGGGTCAGACCCAGGAAGGTGGAAGCTGGGGAAGCTTCTTGCCCTGGAGACAGTCGGCTCAGCGAGGAGGCTCCTCCAGAGTCCTGACTGGCTTCGTAGGGAGCAACTCCAGAGCATCGCCCGGGGACTCTGTGACAGGGGCACCGGCAGAGCAGTGACTGGGGAGCCCAGCCCCTCACACTGACACCCCCATGGACCCTCCCCCTCACAGCCCCTCCCCCTCACACTGACACCCCTATGGACCCTCCCCCTCACAGCCCCTCCCCCTCACAGAGACACCCCATGGACCCCCCCCTCACAGCCCCTCCCTTCACACTGACACCCCCATGGACCCTCCCCCTCACAGCCCCTCCCCTCACACACGTGTAAGCAGAGTCAGGATGAGCTCCACCCTGACATCTGGTGGGGAGTCATGGCAAAGCACGCCAGGGGCTGATACAATTTGCATAGGCACACCCACCCTGCCTCGTACGAACCATAGTGACCCAAATGGGCATTTTGGGCTGCTGTAGGATCCCCAGTTTTCTGTTATTGGGGCAGGAAGAATAAACTGTTGTTATACTGCTTATGTAAATCATGGACAGTGGAACTGTACTTGGCCTCTTGTCATGTTAAAGGGGAACTTACCATTAACTAAACAGCACTCACCAGCCAAGGGACATGGGTTCCAAAGCTCAGTGAATGGAGAGAGGTTGGGGACAGGTACTGAAAACATTCTCTTGATCTGGCTTTTTGACTATAGATCAAACATAATGTCTGGTGGTGTAGGGCCCCTGTGAGGGTCTGAGACACCAATTGCAGCATCTCCTTCTCTTTCCACTGTGGAATATCAGAGCTAATGTTGAGTTTCTAGAGAGTCTGGTTTCAGGCTGCTGAATTGAAATCACTCTGGGCTAATAGTGCAAATGAGCACTAGGGCTCCCCTAAACTACAAGCTGAAATCACTAAAGAGCTAAAAGCATTATGAGCTGAAATCACTGAGCTGAAATCACTGAGCACTGTGTTAAGTAGTGGGGGAGCCTGAAGATAAATTGCTGAGTGGCTGGTGGAGCAGTTGGCAAGACAGCTGATGGTGTGGCGCTGCTGGCAAAGCAGTGCAGTTCGTGAGGACAGTCGGAGCGGTGCTGCTGGCAGAGCGGAGCAGTTCGTGGTTGCAGTCGGAGCAGCTTGCAGGACGGCTGGTGGAGCGGTGCTGTTGGCGGGGCAGAGTAGTTCGTGGGGACAGCTGTCGCGGCTTGCAGGACGGCTGGTGGAGCGGTGCTGTTGGCGGGGCAGAGCAGTTCGTGGGGACAGCTGTCGCGGCTTGCGGGATGGCTGGTGGAGCGGTGCTGTTGGCGGGGCAGAGTAGTTCGTGGGGACAGCTGTCGCGGCTTGCAGGACGGCTGGTGGAGCGGTGCTGTTGGCGGGGCAGAGTAGTTCGTGGGGACAGCTGTCGCGGCTTGCAGGATGGCTGGTGGAGCGGTGCTGTTGGCGGGGCAGAGTAGTTCGTGGGGACAGCTGTAGCGGCTTGCAGGATGGCTGGTGGAGCGGTGCTGTTGGCGGGGCAGAGTAGTTCGTGGGGACAGCTGTAGCGGCTTGCGGGATGGCTGGTGGAGCGGTGCTGTTGGCGGGGCAGAGTAGTTCGTGGGGACAGCTGTAGCGGCTTGCGGGATGGCTGGTGGAGCGGTGCTGTTGGCGGGGCAGAGTAGTTCGTGGGGACAGCTGTAGCGGCTTGCGGGATGGCTGGTGGAGCGGTGCTGTTGGCGGGGCAGAGTAGTTCGTGGGGACAGCTGTAGCGGCTTGCAGGATGGCTGGTGGAGCGGTGCTGTTGGCGGGGCAGAGTAGTTCGTGGGGACAGCTGTAGCGGCTTGCGGGATGGCTGGTGGAGCGGTGCTGTTGGCGGGGCAGAGTAGTTCGTGGGGACAGCTGTCGCGGCTTGCGGGACAGCTGGCGGAGCAGAGCGGCCTGTGAGATGGCTGGCGGAGCAGAGTGAAGCCCCACGGAGGGGTGACGCAATCATCTTCACGCTACGTAAGGTGCCCCTTACCCCCCCCTTCCCATTGCTGCCCAGGCGGGTGGCGTGTAGCACCCTGCAGATGAACTTTTGAACTCTGGGACTGGACTTTTGGGTTCTTGGACTTTTGGGGACTTTGGGTGACTTTTGGGTTGCTGGACTCAAGAACCCAAGGGACAGGGCATGGCCCAATTGGCTGTGGTGGGTCTTGCTCACAGTTTGGCTTATGGATCCTAGTTGCAATGTTTTCCCAATTTAAGGCTGGTATCGTTTACCAACTGATTAAAGATTCCTGTTACACTGAGGCTCTGTGCTTACGAGAGGGGAAGTATTGCCTCTTTGAGGCGCCCAGGGGGTGTGTATAAGATTTTCCCAGGTTACTGGGTGGGGGCTCGAGCCGGTTTTGCATTGCATTGTTGAGAAGGGAACCCCTATGTACTGAACCTGGCCCTTGCTGCTGTCAACTCGTCCTGGCAGAAGGGTTACACGTGGCTCAGGGCTGCCCTAAGGGGCTGGTGCCAGCTGGAGAAAGTCATCACGTGGGTTGGGCAGAGAAGAAGGTTTAATTAAGGTCACTTCCCAGCACAGACCCCGCTGGGGGAGCAGCAGCTGCTAAGCCTGGTCGGCCAGATCACGATGGAGGCTGCAGCGTCTGACCCAGGAAGATGAACCCCAATATCCTGAGCAGAGAGGGACAGGGCGTTGGAGCAGCCTTCCCCCCTTGAGCTCTCTGGGGGGAGCAGCTAATGAGAGCCCCTCCCCACAGGGGAAATTGCTGATCTCATTCGCCCCACTGTCGATCTGGAGTCACTCCTCGTCTGTCCCGGCAGTGACTCTGGATTAACAGTGGTGTCCGTGACACCAGATATCAGGAAGAACGAGACCAGAGCGCTGTGGGAGAGACCGTTGTGGGGCAGAGCCCCAGACCCCCCCAGAGCCCAGACCCCGAGCCACGGGCCCTAGACACCCCCCTAGAGTGCAGACCCCGAGCCAGGGGCCCCAGACCCCCCCCCCCAGAGCCCAGACCCCGAGCCAGGGGCCCCAGACCCCCCCCAGAGCGCAGACCCCGAGCCAGGGGCCCCAGACCCCGAGCCAGGGGCCCCAGACCCTGAGCCAGGGGACTCAGACCCGCCCAGAGCCCAGACCCCCAGCCAGGGGCCCCAGACCCCCCCAGAGCCCAGACCCCCAGCCAGGGGCCCCAGACCCCCCCCCCAGAGCCCAGACCCCCAGCCAGGGGCCCCAGAACCCCCCCCCCCAGAGCACAGACCCCGAGCCAGGGGCCCCAGACCCCCCCCAGAGCGCAGACCCCGAGCCAGGGGCCCCAGACCCCGAGCCAGGGGCCCCAGACCCTGAGCCAGGGGACCCAGACCCGCCCAGAGCCCAGACCCCCAGCCAGGGGCCCCAGACCCCCCCAGAGCCCAGACCCCCAGCCAGGGGCCCCAGACCCCCCCCCAGAGCCCAGACCCCCAGCCAGGGGCCCCAGACCCCCCCCAGAGCCCAGACCCCGAGCCAGGGGCCCCAGACCCCCCCCCAGAGCCCAGACCCCGAGCCAGGGGCCCCAGACCACCAGCCAGGGCCCCCAGACCCCTCCAGAGCCCCAGCCAGGGGCCCCAGACCCCCCCAGAGCCCAGACCCCCAGCCAGGGGCCCCCCAGAGATTCCCTGGGACCGAGTCCCCAGAGTCCCTGGCCAGTGACCCCCGAGCCCCCCCCCCCCCAGTGAGAGCGGCCCATGGGGGGAGGGGGAGACAATGGGGTGCGGTGGGGGAGGGGCGCAGAGACCAGCTCAGGGATGGGGGGGAGGGGGGGTCACCCTGGGTGCGGCTTGTGGCTCTCTAGGGAGAAAGGGGGCGGGGCAGGGGGTCCCCAGGGCCGGGGGCAGCGGTAAATCTCTCACCACCCCTCGGGGGTCACCTGCTCGTCTCCCCCCGCCCCGATCTGCGCATGCCCAGAGCCACTGGGAGCCGGGGCGGGGTAGAGCCTGGGGGCGGGGCTCTGTCACAGCCCGGGGGCGGGGCAGCGCCTGGGGGCGGGGCTCTGTCACAGCCCGGGGGCGGGGCAGCGCCTGGGGCGGGGCTCGGGCTCCATTGGGAGCCGGGGGCGGGGCAGCGCCTGGGGGCGGGGCTCTGGCACAGCCCGGGGGCGGGGCAGCTCCTGGGGGCGGGGCTCTGGCACAGCCCGGGGTTGGGGCAGCTCCTGGGGGCGGGGCTCTGGCACAGCCCGGGGGCGGGGCAGCGCCTGGGGGCGGGGCTCTGGTACAGGCCGAGGGCGGGGCAGCGCCTGGGGGCGGGGCTCTGGCCCCATTGGGAGCCGGGGGCGGGGCTGAGCAGCGGCTCCCTGGGGGGTCCCGTGTTTGCCGGCAGCGCGGGAGCCGCCGGGGCGATCGCGGAGCTGCTGGGCTCAGCTGCAGCCGGGCTCGGCCCCGGCCCCGCCGGGACCCGGGTGGGGACAGAGCCTGGGGCCGGGGGCGGCGGGGGGACGAGCCGGAGCTGCGGGCGGGGGAAGGACAGTGAGACACGTGGGGGGTGGAGCTTCCCCTGGGAGCCAGGAAATTCCGGGGGGGAGAAGAAAGTGTCTGTGTGTGTGTGTGTGTGTGTGTGTGTGTGTGTGTGTGACTGTGTGTGTGTGTCCGTGTGTGTGTGTTTGTGTGACTGTGTGTGTTTGTGTGTCAGTGTGTGTGTCAGTGTGTGTGTGTGTGACTGTGTGTGTGAGTGTTTGTGTGACTCTGTGTGTGTCATTGTGTGTGTTACTCTCTGTGTGTGTGTGTGTGTGAGTGTTTGTGTGACTGTGTGTGTTACTGTGTGTGTGTGTGTGTCAGTGTATGTGTGTGTGTTGCTAGTTGCATCCTTGTGCCACGTCCCTCTCACACACTGATCACAATTCTCTCTCCACTTCTTCCCCTTTGCTCTCCCCTCACCACATGTGGCTACAAAAATCCCACAATGACGGACTCTCCCGTCTCTTCTTTTGCCCCATTTTCTCCATCAGTCTCCAACGGCCATTTAAATTCTCCCCAGATTTGGGATGTTCCCCCCCCCAGTTTATCTGCAGCCCTTTGTCCTCGTTCGGGTGGGGAATTGCTGCCCCGAGTCACTCCCCAAAGGGGGTCGGGGGTGGTGGGGGCTGTTTGGGGAGCCCCGAGACGTGGCTGCCTCAGGGGTGGCGATGGGGCGGCTGTTCTCTGCCAGCAGCAGGGCTTGGCCGGGGCCCAGGAGGGAACAGGAGGAGCCGGTGTCCCCTATGGAGCCTGCCCAGCCCCTTTGCTTCTGCTCCTTTCTAGCGTTTCCTTCACAGACTGTATTACTGGGGAGGCTGGAAAATGTCTCTGGGCTCAGCCCCGGCAGGAGGGGCCAGGTCCCCACTGGAGTAAAGAGATGACGCGTTTCCCCAGCATGGCAGAATGTCGGGTGTGTGTCTGCAGGGAAAGGGCCTGGGGGGATCGTGACGTGAAATTAACTAAACCCTGTTCTGCAACCTCCACAACTTTCTGCTCTCGCCCGCCCCCAAAGAACAAGCGACAGTGACACCAGGTGGCCACGTGGGGTAACGCACACAGCGTCTCTCTCAGAGAGCGACAGTGACACCGGGTGGCCACGTGGGGTAATGCACACAGCGTCTCTCTCAGAGAGCAACAGTGACACCAGGTGGTTTACCTCCCATACCGGGTGGAGAAGCTGGAGAAAGTGGTGGCAGGTCTTCGATGGGTCAGCTGATAGCAGGGCCGGCTCCATGCACCAGCAAAACAAGCTGGTGCTTGGGCGGCAAGTTTCTAGGGGCGGCATTCTGGCGCCAGCCATGCCACCCCTAAAAATGTGCCCCGGCTGCCCTAGCTCACCTCCGCTGCTGCCGCTGGCTCACACACCACGGCATGTGAAACAGCTGATTCGCGCGCCTGCTGGAGGGGGAGATCCCGAGCGGCTGCGGCGCGCGAAACAGCTGATTCGCGTGCCGCTGCTCCCCCTCCCTTCTAGGCTTGAGAGCCTCGGGGGAGGAGGCAGGGCTGGGGATTTGGGGAAGGGGCGGAGTTGAAGTGGGGGTGGCATAAGAAAAAAACAGGGGGGGCGGCCAAATTTGGTTTTGCTTGGGGCGGCGAAAATCCTAGAGCCGGCCCTGGCTGGTAGAGCAAAGACCTGGAACCAGCTCCCAGGAAGTCATCCTTACGTCACCCTTGTGACTCCAGCTTGAAGGAGAGCTTCTTTCCCTTCCCCTCGCTGAGAAAGAGCAAGAGAAGAAAGATCACCCGCATGGGCCCACTGGGTCCACAAGCCCACGCTGCTTTTCTGTGCTGGGGAGCGTGAAATGAGGGACTCGTGGCAGGTAATGCCACTCCTGCATTTCCAGTATACAAGCCCAAAGATCATGCTAAAGCCTGGGGTTCAACTATCCATCCATCCCAGTATCCTGTCCACCGACAGTGCCCAATGCCAGGTGACCCGGAGTGAGTGGACCTAACAGGTAGTGATCAAGTGATCTCTCTCCTGCCATCCATCACCCCCCCTCTTACAAACAGAGGCTAAGGACACCATTTCTTACCCATTCTGGCTAATAGCCATTAATGGATTTAACCTTCATGAATTTATCCATTTCTCTTTTAAACCCTGTTATAGTCCTAGCCTTCAGAGCCTCCTCAGGCAAGGAGTTCCACAGGTTTACTGTGCGCTGTGTGAAGAAGAACTTCTTTTTATTTGTTTTAAACCTGCTGCTCACTAATTTCATTGGGTGGCCCCTAGTTCTTTTATTATGAGAACAAGTAAATAACTTTTCCTTATTCACTTCCTCCACACCACTCATAATTTTATATACCTCTATCATACCCCCCCTTAGTCTCCTCTTTTCCAAGCTAAAAAGTCCTAGCCTCTTTAATCTCTCCTCATATGGGACCCGTTCCAGACCCCTAATCATTTTAGTTGCCCTTCTGTGAACCTTTTCTAATGCCAGTATATCCTTTTTGAGATGAGACCACATCTGTATGCCGTATTCAAGACGTGGGCGCACTATGGATTTGTATAGGGGCAGTAAGATATTCTCCATCTTGTTCTCTATCCCTTTTTAATGATTCCTAACATCCCGTTTGCTTTTTTGACTGCCGCTGCACACTGCATGGACATCTTTAGAGAACTATCCACGATGACTCCAAGATCTTTTTCCTGATTAGTTGTAGCTAAATTAGCCCCCATCATATTGTATGTATAGCTGGGGTTATTTTTTCAAATGTGCATTACTTTACATTTAGCCACATTAAATGTCATTTGCCATTTTATTGCCCAAATCATTTAGTTTTGTGAGATCTTTTTCTAGTTCTTCACAGTCTGCTTTGGTCTTAACTATCTTGAGCAGCTTAGTATCATCTGCAAACTTTGCCACCTCATTGTTTACCCCTTCTTCCAAATCATTTATGAATAAGTCGAATAGGATTGGTCCTAGGACTGACCCTTGGGGAACACCAGTAGTTACCCCTCTCCATTGTGAAAATTAACCATTTATTCCTACCCTTTGCTCTCTTTGTACCAAAAGGGGAGATGGTTGCTTCTAAAGGAAGGAGAAGATTAAATGCAGCCGATGAGCATGGGATTTGAACCCATGCGTGTAAAGCACAATGGATTAGCAGTCCATCACCTTAACCACTCAGCCACCTCATCTGAGCTGTCAAAAAAAGGACAGGAGCATAAATCGAAGGCCAGCAGAGATAGGGACAATCAGGACTTTATAAATACTAAGTGTAAGCAGGGTCTGGATGAGCTCCCCCCTCACATCGAGTGACGAGCTGGGGAAAGACTTCAGGACCAGACCGTGTTTGCACAGACGCCCCTACTCGGCCTGGGTATGCAGCATGATGGGGCCGCTTTGCTCTGGGTCAGGGAGTGGGAGTGAGGACTCAGGGCCTTTCTCTAGCCCATTCCACCGGGGTCGTGGATAAGCCAGGAAAGTTTGCTACACTAGCAGGACCATAAGCCCCTTTACACTGGCACTCTGTCCTCATCGCTTCTCTCCCTCTCTCCCCTCGGGTCTCTCAGCACCTGGCCCCACAGCGCTTCCTGCCAGCCCCAGACTGCGCTGTCTGGGCCTTCGCCTGTGGGTGTGAGCCTCTCTCCTGACTCCTAAGGACTCAGCAGGAGCAAGGGGCCTGTCCAGGAAATGGCCAGGGCTTCTGGGAACCCGGGGGTGGCTCTGGACACCACCAGGGATCATTTGGCTCCTGGCACACAAAGGAACTTAAAAAGCTGAGAGCCCAGACATGGGGCTTGGACCCCAGACTAGGAGCTTGATGCTCTACTGACTGAGCTAGCCCAGTTCAGTGAGTGCAGCTGCCCCCTTCCACCACAAGAGCAGGCAGCTAAAACAGAAACAAAAAAAAGTCCCTGGAGCCCTTCCTCTTTTTCTCCATGGCCACAGCCCATCAGCAGGATTCCTCCTGCTCCTCCCTCCTGTGGTCCAGTGCCACTAAATCTCCGCACCTAGACAGCCGGTCCGGCCTCTGCCCCCCAATCCCCCATGCTTAAGCCTCCCGACCAAATCCTGCCCCTGGCTCCATAGAACTGAGTCTCACATCTCGCTGGGAACTCGACTCCTTGTGCCCAGAGTGTCTCTGTCCCCTCCGTAGATGAGGCGACAAACACAGTGTCCATCTTTCCTAAAGAAGTGCTTGGAGGGACTTTTCCCATGTGACCGTGCGGCCTAATGGATCAGGCGTTTGACTTCAGATCAGACAATTGAGGGTTCGAGTCCCTTCACGGTTGTGCTTTGTACACTTTCCCCTTTGTGCTGAAAGTCCTGCTCCCTTCAGGGCTAGAGCCTCCTCTTGGCCACTCTGGTCAATTCTCTGGGTTCAGCTAGAGCTCTGGGAAGGAGGTTGTCAGGGTTCACTCTGAACTCTAGTGTACAGATGTGGGGACATGCATGAAACACCCCCTAAGCTTATTTTTAGCAGTTTAGGATAAAAACGTCCCCAAGGCACGTTTTTGTCCTTGAACATTATGCTGCCACCACCAAGTGATTTAAACAAACATTCAGGGAGGGTGTAACGAAGTGGGACTGTTCCTAAAATTTCCTCTGAATACTGAGTGTGTGCCTCAGTTTCCCCTATGCCTCAGTTTCCCCTCTGCATTTCTTAAGTCTCTAGGTGGTGGGATAAGGGGTGTGATTGTTGCAAAGCCCTAGAGGGCCAGTGTGATGGGAGAATGGCCGACACGCTGTCTCCAGGAAACTGCTGGCCTGGGCCCCTTCCCTGCAAAGGTGCCGGCTGAAGGGTTTGGGGAACAAAGGGATCAGTGTTCTCCTGGCCCGGGAAGGAGACAAAGGCAGAGGAGGGACTGGAGAGTTTGGAGCTGGCTGGGCACATGGAGAGAGGTCCAGATGGACCTCTGGCCTCTCCACAACCCAAGATGGACCTGACTGAAGGGTCCTGTTCTCTGTACCTACAAGCTCTGGTTTAGACCCTGTTCCTATAGTCTAATAAACCTCCTGTTTCACTGGCTGGCTGAGAGTCACGTCTGACTGCGAAGCTGGGGGGCAGGGACCTCTGGCTTCCCCACGAGCCCCGCTGGGTGAAGAAGGGGATGCTGAACGCTCCAGGGTCAGACCCAGGAAGGTTGAAGCTGGGGAAGCTTCTTGCCCTGGAGACAGTCGGCTCAGCGAGGAGGCTCCTCCAGAGTCCTGACTGGCTTCGTAGGGAGCAGTTCCAGAGAATTGCCCGACAGGGGCATCGACAGAGCAGTGACTGGGGAGCTCAGGGCTGGGATAGAAGGGGCTGCGGGTCGGGAGTGAGGGGCACCGGCAGAGCAGTGACTGGGGAGCTCAGGGCTGGGATAGAAGGGGCTGCGGGTCGGGAGTGAGGGGCACCGGCAGAGCGGTGACTGGGGAGCTCAGGGCTGGGATAAAAGGGGCTGCGGGTCGGGAGTGAGGGGCACCGGCAGAGCGGTGACTGAGGAGCTCAGGGCTGGGATAGAGGGGCTGCGGGTCGGGAGGGAGGGGCACCGGCAGAGCGGTGACTGGGGAGCTCAGGGCTGGGATAGACGGGGCTGCTGGTCGGGAGTGAGGGGCACCGGCAGAGGGTGACTGGGGAGCTCAGGGCTGGGACAGAAGGGGCTGCGGGTCGGGAGTGAGGGGCACCGCAGAGCGGTGACTGAGGAGCTCAGAGCTGGGATAGAAGGGGCTGCGGGTCGGGAGTGAGGGGCACCGGCAGAGCGGTGACTGGGGAGCTCAGAGCTGGGATAGAAGGGGCTGCGGGTCGGGAGTGAGGGGCACCGGCAGAGCGGTGACTGGGGAGCTCAGGGCTGGGATAAAAGGGGCTGCGGGTCGGGAGTGAGGGGCACCGGCAGAGCGGTGACTGGAGCTCAGGGCTGGGATAGAAGGGGCTGCGGGTCGGGAGTGAGGGGCACCGGCGGAGCGGTGACTGGGGAGCTCAGGGCTGGGATAGAAGGGGCTGCGGGTTGGGAGTGAGGGGCACCGGCAGAGTGGTGACTGGGGAGCTCAGGGCTGGGATAGACGGGGCTGCGGGTCGGGAGTGTGGGGCACCGGCAGAGCGGTGATTGGGGAGCTCAGGGCTGGGATAGAAGGGGCTGCGGGTCGGGAGTGTGGGGCACCGGCAGAGCGGTGACTGGGGAGCTCAGGGCTGGGATAGACGGGGCTGCGGGTCGGGAGTGAGGGGCACCGGCAGAGCGGTGATTGGGGAGCTCAGAGCTGGGATAGAAGGGGCTGCGGGTCGGGAGTGAGGGGCACCGGCAGAGCGGTGACTGGGGAGCTCAGGGCTGGGATAGAAGGGGCTGCGGGTCGGGAGTGAGGGTCACCGGCAGAGCGGTGACTGGGGAGCTCAGGGCTGGGATAGAAGGGGCTGCGGGTCGGGAGTGAGGGTCACCGGCAGAGCGGTGACTGGGGAGCTCAGGGCTGGGATAGAAGGGGCTGCGGGTCGGGAGTGAGGGTCACCGGCAGAGCGGTGACTGGGGAGCTCAGGGCTGGGATAGAAGGGGCTGCGGGTCGGGAGTGAGGAGGTCGCTGAGGCAGGGCCTCTCCTTCAAGATCCTTAAGATCACTGACTCACCTATGTAAAGGCCAGGGGGGTATAGCTCAGTGGTAGAGTGTTTGACTGCAGATCAAGTGGTTCCTGGTTGAAATCCAAGTGCATTTCCATTCTGTTCAGAAGTTCCACTGAACAGGGATGCCTGAAATGAATGGAAACACCCAACATTTTCCTGTGCAAATACATAGAAGCCTAGCAAACACGTCCCTCGGCTGAAATCAGTTCCAATCCTCTAGTTTATGTTTTCTCCTGGATCTGATATTGAACTAAAAAAAGAAGAACGCCTCAGGGTGCCAGATGGAGGAGCAGGTTCAAGTCTCTGGTCAAGTATAGAAGGTATCATCTTCCCCGAAAATCAGTTCTTCAGTACTCTCCTTGACGCTAGTAATTTTTTTTTGAGGACTTGGGCTTTCCTAGGAAGGGCCATTCACTGCCTGGGATTGAAGGGGCAACTTCCTCACACGCCCACTGGCCTCACAGTCTGGAGGAAGAAAGGCTTCTGGGTCTACAGAAAACCGCTGCTTGCCAACTTGTTGAGAAATGCGGGGCTGGCCAGAGACGCCATAGAGGTCTTGAGCAAGGGAGGCAAAAAATTGTCCGCCCAGGCTCTTCGACACTAGAAGTCAGATGAACACAAGGTGCTTTCCACTGGTCCCATGGTGTAAGGGCAGCCCTCAGGGCTTTAAATTCTGCGATGCAAGTTCTAGTCTCGGTGGGATCTTGGGGCAGCTATTTTGCCACCTAACACTACTGGGTGTGCCAAGGTGTGGGACTGCCAGGGAGCTCCCCGGCCCCTCTGGCTGCCGGGGCTGAAGGCGAGAGCCAGGCCTGTGCGTGAGGTCTGAGTGCCGGTGGCTCCCCCACTCCTCGGGAGGGTCTGTCCCAAGGCAGCGGCCCAGCCCCCCTCCAAGGGGGGTGCGTCCCACCAGCATTTCTTGCCCCGTTGGGGGAGGTTCAGCCTCCCCGAGCCCCTTGTAGCCGCCGCCCATGCGCAGTGTCACTGGTAGATACGGGCAGAGGAGACTCGGGGGCCTGGGCTGGGAAATCCCTGGGTGAAACTGGCTGCCTGAGCCCAGCCCCTCTGCACTCAGGGGAGCGGTGAGAGGGGGAGGGGCTCAGGGAGTAAATCCTCAGAAACCTCCCCCCTGGGTTTGTAATGTCAGACCCCAGCCAACAAGTCCCTGCATGTGTGAAGGGAGGGGCTGTGAGGGGGAGGGTCCGTGGGGGTGTCAGTGTGAGGGGGAGGGGCTGTGAGGGGGAGGGTCCATGGGGGTGTCAGTGTGAGGGGGAGGGGCTGTGAGGGGGAGGGTCCATGGGGGTGTCAGTGTGAGGGGGAGGGGCTGTGAGGGGAGGGTCCATGGGGGTGTCAGTGTGAGGGGGAGGGGCTGTGAGGGGCTGGGCTCCCCAGTCACTGCTCTGTCGGTGCCCCTGTCGGGCGATGCTCTGGAACTGCTCCCTACGAAGCCAGTCAGGACTCTGGAGGAGCCTCCTCGCTGAGCCGACTGTCTCCAGGGCGAGAAGCTTCCCGAGCTTCGACCTTCCTGGGTCTGGCCCTGGAGCATTCAGCATCCCCTTCTTCACCCAGCGGGGCTCGTGGGGAAGCCAGAGGGCCCTGCCCCCAAACTCCGCAGTCAGACGTGACTCTCAGCCAGCCAGTGAAACAGGAGGTTTATTAGACGACAGGAACAGGGTCTAAACCAGAGCTTGTAGGTACAGAGAACAGGACCCCTCAGTCAGGTCCATCTTGGGGGGTGGGGAGGCCAGAGGTTCATCTGGACCTCCCTCCATGTGCCCAGCCAGCTCCGAACTCTCCAGCCCCAACTGTGCCTTGTCTCCTTCCTGAGCCAGGAGATCACCTGATCCCTTTGTTCCCCAACCACTTCAGCCGGCACCTTTGCAGGGGAGGGGCCCAGGCCATGAGTTGCCAGGAGACAGGGTGTCGGCCATTCTGTGTCATCACTCTGGCCCTCTAGGGCTTTGCAACAATCACACACCCTTATCCCACCACCTAGAGACTTAAGAAATGCAGAGGGGAAACTGAGGCATAGGGGAAACTGAGGCACCCACTCAGTATTCAGAGGAAACATTAGGAACAGTCCCACTTCGTTACACCCTCCCTGAATGTTTGTTTAAATCACTTGGTGGTGGCAGCGTACCGTTCAAGGACAAAGGGATTTGTGCTTTGAGGAAGCTTTTATCCTAAACTGGTAAAAATAAGCTTTGGGGTCTTTCATGCAGGTGCCCATGACTGTACCCCAGAGTTCAGAATGGGGAGGGAACCCCTGACAACCTCCTTCCTCGGGCTGTAGCTGAAGCCAGAGCAGCCAAGAAGAGGCTCCAGCCCTGAAAAAAGCTGGACGTTCAGTACAAAGTGCACAAAGCACAACCACAAAGGGACTTGAACCCTCGATTTTCTGATCCGAAGTCAGACGCCTGATCCATTAGGCCACGCGGTCATATGGGGAAAGTCTCTCCAAGCACTTCTTTAGAGAAGATGGACACTGTGTTTCTCGGGTCATTTACGGAGGGGCCAGAGACACTCTGGGCACAAGGAGCCGAGTTCCCAGCAAGATGTGAGTCCGTTCCTCCCAACTGGACGGGGTTCTTGTTCTTCTGCACATTGTCGCCCATGGAGACCAAGGACCTGCAAATGTGATTTCATATTATAGCTTTGTTTAATTGATGAAAACATAAACTAGACACTTGGAGGATTAGAACTGATTTCAGCTGAGGGACGTGTTTGCTAGGTTTTTATGCATTTGCACAGGGAAATGTTGAGTGTTTTCACTCATCCCTATTCAGCGGAACTCCTGAACAGAACGGAAATAGATTTGTAATTATTTTTGTTAAAGGAACAGGCTTGCAAGGGGGCACTTGGATTTGAACCAAGGACCACTTGAGCTGTAGTCAAACACTCTACCACTGAGCTATACCCCCAAAGTGCTCTGCAGTAGGGGAGGGTCTCTGGCAGTGTGTGTGTCGCTGACAGATTGGAGTGATGCTGAACCAGGACAGAGTACAGATGGCATTGTGGGGGTGGCATGAACCGTATCTCTTCATTTCCCCTTCTAATAACGGAGGGGACAGAAACCCTTACCCAGCGAGGTCACATTCCCATAGTTCTCCTGCATGACGTCTCTGTAGAGGGCTCTCTGAGCGGGGTCCAGCAGAGCCCACTCTTCCCTGGTGAAATACACAGCCACCTCCTTGAAGGTCACCGGCCCCTGAAAGAGCAAGAGTCCAACACTCAGGACCTGCTGCCCCACTCACAGCCCCGCTATTCCTGTGGTAGAGGAGCCAAACGGAAGCTCTGGGTGGCTCACAGTCAACAGAGTCCCACTCCCACCCCGCTCAGAGCATCCAGGAAATACCAGGGTGAGGGGATGAAGAGAGAGAGCCCCTTGTCTCTCCCAGCAGATCCATCACACACCTACTAGCCACAGACTGATACAGGAGATGGAGCCCCTAGCAGGGTCCAGGGAGAGATCTCTGGTAGGAAGCCCAACACCCTCCTCATTGTGAGGAGCTGGATATGAAGGGAGGGGAATCTCCCCTAAGCCTCACTGGTGGGTGCCTGTGATGAAGTAGGGAGCGGGGTAGATTTGACCTGGGAGTGTTGTGGGGGAGGTTCACTGGGACTGGCTGCATTGGGGATGGGAGACTTCCCCTGAAGGAAGATACCTGAGGCTGTAACATGAGCCAGAAGAGGGGTTGGGAGAGGTGACACCTTTGCCTGGAAAAATGGACAAAGCCTAGAAAAGAAGCCGGGGGAGGGGAAAAGAGCCTGCTCAAGGGTTTGGTCTGGTTGGTTAAAGTTTAAAGCTGGGTGGTAAAACGCAGGGAGCCCCAAGGCTGGGGTCTAAGCTCCCTGGCCCCAAAAGGGCCCGACTAAGGGGTCCTGTTTGTACCCACAAGCTCTATTTGAACTGTGTTCCCGGCGTCCTTAATAAACCTTCTGTTCTGCTGGCTGGCTAAGTGTCACAGTAAATCCCACGACAAGGGTGTGACGAACTAGGACTGTTGTTAATGTTTTCCCTGAGTACTGTGTGGGTGCCTCGGTTTCCCCTATGCAGTGCTTGAGTTTCTAGGTGGTGGAACAAGGATGCATGAGTGTTACAGAGGGGCCTGGACACAGAGAAGGGCTGACACTCGGTCTAGCAACCGATGGCCCCGGGCTCTCCCCTGCAAAGGTGAGAGCTGAAGGTGTTGGAACAAAGGGATCAGGTAACCTCCTGGCCCAGGAAGCAGACAAAGGGGGAGGAGGGGCTGGATAGTTTCGTTTTGGAGCTGGCCGGAGAAGAGGGGAGAGAGGCAGACAGGGTCTGGCCTCCCTGCCCCGTTTGGAGCTGTGGGGCGAAATGCAGGGAGCCCCCAGGCTGGGGTCTCAGCTCCCTGCCCCCCGGAAGGACCCGACTGAGGGGTCCTGGATGTACTGACAAGCTCTGGTTGGACTGTGTTCCTGGCATCTCTAATAAACCTTCTGTTCTATTGGCTGGCTGAGACTCCCAGTGAATCCGGGGAAGAGTGGTGCAGGGCCGGACTCCCCTATACTCCGTGACAAAGGGGTACAGGGCTTTAACTCCCCCACACTCCGTGACAGTGGGGGGGAGGGATAGCTCAGTGGTTTGAGCATTGGCCTGCTAAACCCAGGGTTGTGAGTTCAATCCTTGAGGGGGCCATTTAGGGATCTGGGGCAAAAATTGGGGATTGGTCCTGCTTTGAGCAGGGGGTTGGACTAGATGACCTTCTAAGGTCCCTTCCAACCCTGAGATTCTATGATTAGGCTCCAGCACTGGGAGTCTGGTCAGTTTTCTTAGGCCCATGTTGGTGGGTTATTTCCTGTTTCACAAATCAGAGCATTTCTACCTCGGAACCTCATGGGTCTGTTCCTAGAATCTAGGCCGCTTATTAAACATCTCCCAGCAGGTTTGCTGCATCCTGTCCCCCTCCCTTTCTCCACCCTGTGCATTTCCTGCCCCGCGCCAACCTCCAAACCAGACTGTGCAAACCTTCCCATCTCCGGTGTATTTGCTGTCCCTCTTCCTCCCGCAGGAACCCAGCAGCAACCGCCCCCCCCCCCCCCCGATGATACCTACCTGAGCTGGTTCCTCTGCAGCCATTTCCCTTCCGTGTCCCATGGGAGGACGGGATGGACTGGAGCAAAACAGGGACGTCATTCTGCAGCCTGGGTGGGTGAGAAGGGTAATTGTGGGGGTTTCAGAACAGACTTTAGTTTATTTCACAGCATGATTCCCCCAGGCACTTTCCCTGGAGACACACATTCTAGATTCTGTGATGCTGGGAAAATGCTTCATCTCTTTATTACAGTGTAGACCTGGCTCCTCCTGCCAGGCTAAGCCAACAGAGAGATGTTCAACCTCCCTTCTCCCTCCCCCCTCCCCGTAACAAAGTGTCTGAACACAAGGCTAGAAAAGAGCAGAACCAAAGGAGTCACTGTGGGGGATTCCCTCGGACACTGACCCCGCGACAGCCACACCCAGCAGGAGGAACATGGAGTCAGGAACTGGCTTTTCCTCTGTCTGATCCTTTTCTTGTTCACTGGAAAGTGACTCTGCCCAGGGATGCTGCAATACATGTGTCTGCTGGATTAGAGAGCTGGAAATCTCTCTCCCCATCATTTCTACCACTGCCCCTTTCAGTCTCCCCTTCCCCTGTCCTCTCTCCCTGCCCCTCTCCGGCTGGGAAAGTCCCATTCCTGGGTTCTTTGCTCTCCCATCGATGGATTTTCTCCTGGCAATTGCTAATGGGAGGAGAAATGAGGAGGGGCTGTTTGTGCAGAGTCACTTGCTTGCCAGTCCCCAGCACTTTCCCTGAGGTCTTTCAGTTACCTGCAGTCTGTGGCTCAGAATTTAGTTAACAGGGCCCAGGGCTGCCCTATGGGGCTAGTACCAGCTGGAGAAAGTCATCACCTGGGCTGGGCAGAGAAGAAGCTTCAATTAAGGTAACTTCCGAGCACAGAACCCCGACCGGGTCACAATGGAGGCTGCAGCATCTGACCCAGGAAGCTGAACCCCAATATCCTGAGCAGAGAGGGACAGGGCGTTGGAGCAGCCTTCCCTCCTTGAGCTCTCTGGGGGGAGCAGCTAATGAGAGCCCCTCCTCACAGGGAGAATTGCTGATCTCATTTGCCCCACTGTCCATCTGGAGTCACTCCTCGTCTGTCCAGGCAGTGACTCTGGATTAACAGTGGTGTCCGTGACACCAGGTTTCAGGAAGAACGAGTCCAGAGCGCTGTGGGAGAGACCGTTGTGGGGCAGCGCGAACCCCCTTCCCCCCTCCCGCACCCCCAGATCTAGGACAAGGACTCGGGGGATGAATTTTCCCAATGGAACCGGACGTTTCCGCAGTTTCCAGAGGAGAGAAAAGCAGAATCGGTGATGTCACATTCCCAGCCCCCAGCCAGAGGCCCCCGACCCCCCCCAGAGCCCAGACCCCCAGCCAGGGGCCCCCGACCCCCCTCAGAGCCCAGACCCACAGCCAGGGGCCCCCGACCCCCCTCAGAGCCCAGACCCCGAGCCAGGGGCCCCAGACCCCCCCAGAGCCCAGCCCCCCAGCCAGGGGCCCCCCATATATTCCCTGGGACCGAGCCCCCCCGAGCCCCCCCCACAGTGAGAGCCGCCCATGGGGTGCGGGGGGGGAGGGGCAGAGACCTGCTCAGGGGTGGGGGGGGAGGGGGGACACCCTGGGTGCGGCTCGTGGCTCTCTGGGGGAGAAAGGGGGCGGGGGGTTCCCAGGGCCTGGGACAGCGGTAAATCCGAGGGGGTCTCAGCCCCCCCCTTCTCCCCCCCCTCGGGGGTCACCTGCTCCTTTCCCCCCCTGCCCAGAGCCGGGAGACTCAAAACTCTTCAACAACTCCTGAACGTCACTTCCGCTCCAGGAGCGCCAGGAACTACATCTCCCAGCATGCCCCGGGAGCCGCTTCCGCCCAAGTCAGGGAGAGGTTCAAGCAGCTGTTACTGCGCATGCTCAGTGCGAGCCCCAGGGAGCCTGTAGAACACAGGCCAGAGCCTGGGGGCGGGGCAGCTCCTGGGGGCGGAGCTCTGGCATAGCCTGAGGGCGGGGCAGCTCATGGGGCGTGGCTCTGGACCAGCACGGGGGCGGGGCAGCACGTGGGGGCGGGGCTCTAGCCCCATTGTGAGCTGGGGCGGGCAGCTCCTGGGGGCGGGGCAATGGGAAAGCCCGGGTGCGGGGCAGCTCCTGGGGGCGGGGCTCTGACACAGCCCGGGGGCGGGGGAGCTCCTGGGGGCGGGGCTCTGGCACAGCCTGGGGGTGGGGTAGCTTCTGGGGGCGGGGCTTTGGGAAAGCCCGGGTGCGGGGCAGCTCCTGGGGGCGGGGCTCTGGCACAGCCCGGGGGCGGGGCAGCTCCTGGGGGCAGGGCTCTGGCACAGACCGGGGACGGGGCAGCTCCTGGGGGCGGGGCTCTGGCACAGCCTGGGGGTGGGGTAGCTCCTGGGGGCGGGGCTATGGGAAAGCCCGGGTGCGGGGAAGCTCCTGGGGGCGGGGCTCTGGCCCAGCCCGGGGCGGGGGAGCTCCTGGGGGCGGGGCTCTGACACAGCCCGGGGGCGGGGGAGCTCCTGGGGGCGGGGCCCTGGCCCAGCCCGGGGGCGGGGCAGCTCCTGGGGGCGAGGCTCTGGCCCAGCACGGGGGCGGGGCAGCGCCTGAGGGCGGGGTTCTAGCCCCATTGTGAGCCAGGGGCGGGGCAGCTCCTGGGAGCAGGGCTCTGGCACAGCCCGGGGGCGGGGCAGCTCCTGGGGGCAGGGCTCTGGCACAGACCGGGGACGGGGCAGCTCCTGGGGGCGGGGCTCTGGCACAGCCTGGGGGTGGGGTAGCTCCTGGGGGCGGGGCTATGGCACAGCTCGGGTGCGGGGCAGCTCCTGGGGGCGGGGCTCTGGACCAGCACGGGGGCGGGGCAGCGCCTGGGGGCGGTGGTCTGGCCCCATTGTGAGCCAAGGGCGGGGCATCTCCTGGGGGCGGGGCTCGGGCCCCATTGTGAGCCAGGGGCGGAGCAGCGCCTGGGGGCGGGGCTCTGGCTCCATTGGGAGCCGGGGGCGGGGCAGCGCCTGGGGGCGGGGCAGCTCATGGGGGCGTGGCTCTGGACCAGCACGGGGGCGGGGCAGCACGTGGGGGCGGGGCTCTAGCCCCATTGTGAGCTGGGGCGGGGCAGCTCCTGGGGGTGGGGCAATGGGAAAGCCCGGGTGCGGGGCAGCTCCTGGGGGCGGGGCTCTGACACAGCCCGGGGCGGGGGAGCTCCTGGGGGCGGGGCTCTGGCCCAGCCCGGGGGCGGGGGAGCTCCTGGCGGCGGGGCTCTGACACAGCCCGGGGGCGGGGGAGCTCCTGGGGGCGGGGCTCTGGCCCAGCCCGGGGGCGGGGCAGCGCTTGAGGGCGGGGCTCTGGCTCCATTGGGAGCCGGGGGCGGGGCAGCGCCTGGGGGCGGGGCAGCTCATGGGGGCGTGGCTCTGGACCAGCACGGGGGTGGGGCAGCACGTGGGGGCGGGGCTCTAGCCCCATTGTCAGCTGGGGCGGGGCAGCTCCTGGGGGTGGGGCAATGGGAAAGCCGGGTGCGGGGCAGCTCCTGGGGGCGGGGCTCTGACACAGCCCGGGGGCGGGGGAGCTCCTAGCCCCGCCCGGGGGCGGGGGAGCTCCTGGGGGCGGGGCTCTGGCCCAGCCCGGGGGCGGGGCAGCTCCTGGGGGCGAGGCTCTGGCCCAGCACGGGGGCGGGGCAGCGCCTGAGGGCGGGGCTCTAGCCCCATTGTGAGCCAGGGAAGGGGCAGCTCCTGGGAGCAGGGCTCTGGCACAGCCTGGGGGCGGGGCAGCTCCTGGGGGCAGGGCTCTGGCACAGACTGGGGACGGGGCAGCTCCTGGGGGCGGGGCTCTGGCACAGAGCGGGGGCGGGGCTCTGGCACAGCCTGGGGGTGGGGTAGCTCCTGGGGGCGGGGCTATGGCACAGCCCGGTGGCGGGGCAGCTCCTGGGGGCGGGGCTCTGGCCCAGCACGGGGGCGGGGCAGCGCCTGGGGTCTGGGCTCTAGCCCCATTGTGAGCCGGGGGCGGGGCAGCTCCTGGGGGCGGGGCTCTAGCCCCATTGGGAGCCGGGGGCGGGGCCGCTCCTGGGGGCTGGGCTCTGGCACAGCCCTGGGGCGGGGCAGCTCCTGGGGGCGGTGGTCTGACCCCATTGTGAGCCAAGGGCGGGGCATCTCCTGGGGGTGGGGCTCGGGCCCCATTGTGAGCCAGGGGCGGGGCAGCTCCTGGGGGCGGGGCTCTAGCCCCATTGGGAGCCGGGGGCGGGGTAGCTCCTGGGGGCGGGGCTCTGGCACAGCCCGGGGGCGGGGCAGCTCCTGGGGGCGGGGCTCTGGCTCCATTGTGAGTCGGGTCGAGGCAGCGCCTGGGGGCGGGGCTCTGGCTCCATTGGGAGCCGGGGGCGGGGCAGCGCCTGAGGGCGGGGCTCTGGCACAGCCCGGGGGCGGGGCAGCGCCTGGGGGCGGGGCTCTGGCTCCTATGGTAGCCCGGGGAGGGGAACGCCGGGGGCGGGGCTCTGGCACTGCCCGGGGGCGGGGCAGCGCCTGGGGGCGGGGCTCTGGCACAGCCCGGGGCGGAGCAGCGCCTGGGGGCGGGGCTCTGGCTCCATTGGGAGCCGGGGGCGGGGCTGCTCCTGGGGGCGGGGCTCTGGCTCCTTTGGGAGCCGGGGGCGGGGCAGCGCCTGGGGGCGGGCCTCTGGCAGAGCCTGGGGGCGGGGCAGCTCCTGGGGGCGGGGCTCTGGCACAGCCCGGGGGCGGGGCAGCGCCTGGGGGCGGGGCTCTGGCTCCATTGGGAGCCGGGGGCGGGGAGCGCCGGGGGCGGGGTTCTGGCTCCATTGGGAGCCGGGGGCGGGGCAGCGCCTGGGGGCGGGGCTCTGGCACAGGCCGGGGGTGGGGCAGCGCCGGGGGGCGGGGCTCAGGCTCCATTGGGAGCCGGGGGCGGGGCTGAGCAGCGGCTCCCTGGGGGGTCCCGTGTTTGCCGGCAGCGCTGGAGCCGCCAGGGCCATCGCGGAGCTGCTGGGCTCAGCTGCAGCCGGGCTCGGCCCCGGCCCCGCCGGGACCCGGGTGGGGACAGAGCCTGGGGCCGGGGGGTTCCCCTGTGTGGGGCCGGGGGCGGCGGGGGGACGAGCCGGAGCTGCGGGCGGGGGAAGGACAGTGGGACACGTGGGGGGTGGAGCGTCCCCTGGGAGCCAGGAAAGTCCGGGTGAGAAGAAAGTGTCTGTGTGTTTCAGTGTGTGTGTGTCCGTGTGTGTGTGTGTTACTGTGTGTGTGTGTGACTGTGTGTGTGACTGTGTGTGTGAGTCGCTGTGTGTGTGTCATTGTGTGTCTGTGTGTGTGTGTCAGTGTGTGTGTGTGTGTCCGTGTGTGTGAGTCGGTGTGTGTGTGTCATTGTGTATCTGTCAGTGTGTGTGTGTGTGTCAGTGTATGTGTGTGTGTTGCTATTTGCACCCTTGTGCCACGTCCCTCTCACACACTGATCACAATTCTCTCTCCGCTTCTTCCCCTTTGCTCTCCCCTCACCACATGTGGCTAGAAAAATCCCACAATGACGGACTCTCCCGTCTCTTCTTTTGCCCCATTTTCTCCATCTGTCTCCAACGGCCATTTCAATTCTCCCCAGATTTGGGATGTTCCCCCCCCCCCAGTTTATCTGCAGCCCTTTGTCCTCGTTCGGGTGGGAAATTACTGCCCCGAGTCACTCCCCAAAGGGGGTCGTGGGTGGGGGGGGCTGTTTGGGGAGCCCCGAGACGTGGCTGCCTCAGGGGTGGCGATGGGGCGGCTGTTCTCTGCCAGCAACAGGCCTTGGCCGGGGCCCAGGAGGGAACAGGGGGAGCCGGTGTCCCCTATGGAGCCTGCCCAGCCCATTTGCTTCTGCTCCTTTCTAGCGTTTCCTTCACAGACTTTATTACTGGGGAGGCTGGAAAATGTCTCTGGGCTGAGCCCCGGCAGGAGGGGCCAGGTCCCCACTGCAGTAAAGAGATGACGCGTTTCCCCAGCATGGCAGAATGTCGGGTGTGTGTCTGCAGGGAAAGGGCCTGGGGGGGTCGTGACGTGAAATTAACTAAACCCTGTTCTGCAACCCCCACAACTTTCTCCTCTCGCCCTGCCAGGCTGCAGAGTGGCGTCCATGTTTCACTCCAGCTCATCCCAGCCTCCCATTTGTCCCGATTTTCCGTGTTTGGTTGAGCCGTTTTTTTTTTGTGGGAAGTCCCACAGGACCCTTTGTTGTTTCTACAGATCCAGACTAACACGGCCACCCCTCTGATACTAGTATAAACTGTAGAAGCTACAAAGGGTCCTGTGGCACCTTATAGACTAACAGAGGTATTGGAGCATAAGCTTTCGTGGGTGAATCCCCACTTCGTCGGACGCGAGCAGTGGAAAAGTATTAACTGTTTCCTACTGATGGGTCTAGAAAGCATTTGTCGAGTTGAAGACGACTCTTCTGACGGATTGTTCCCAAGACCCAGCACTTTGTGTTCCAACATCTCCCAGGTTCTTTGGTGAAAATAAGACCAAGGTTTCTTTGCAATGTACAGGAAGAAAGAAGTTTCGCACCCTAGATGGGACTATGAACCCACAACCTCTAACGTAGGAAGCCAATGCTTTATCCATTAGGCCACTGGGGCCCTTAAGTACAACTGAAGAAAGGATGGACACTGGCCAGGGACTCTGGGGACTCGGTCCCAGGGAATCTCTGGGGGCCCCCTGGCTGGGGGTCTGGGCTTAAGGGGGGTCTGGGGCCCCTGGCTGGGGGGTCTGGGCTCTGGGGGGTCTGGGGCCCCTGGCTGGGGGCTGGGGCCCCTGGCTGGGGGTCTGGCGGGGGTCTGGGGCTGGGGGTCTGGGCTCTGGGGGGCGTCTGGGGTCCCTGGCTTGGGGTCTGGAGCCCCTGGCTGGGGGCGGGGGTCTGGGGGGGTCTGGGGCCCCTGGCTGGGGGCTGGGCTCTGGGGGGCTCTGGTCCCCTGGCTGGGGGTCTGGGTCTGGGGGGGTCTGGGGCCCCTGGCTGGGGGTCTGGGCTCAGGGGAGGTCTGGGGCCCTGTCTGGGCTCTGGAGGGGATCTGGGGTCCCTGGCTGGGGGCTGGGGTCTTGGGGGTTCTGGGGCCCCTGGCTGGGGTGTGGGGCCCCTGGCTGGGGGTCTGGGCTCTGGGGGGGGGTCTCGGGCCCCTGGCTTGGGGGGCTGGGGCCCCTGGCTGGGGGCTGGGCTCTGCGGGGGTCTGGGGCCCCTTGCTGGGCTCTGGGGGGGTCTGGGGCCCCTGGCTGGGCTCTGGGCTCTGGGGGGGTCTGGGGCCCCTGGCTGGGGGCTGGGCTCTGGGGCGGTCTGGAGCCCCTGGCTGGGGGTCTGGGTCCCCTGGCTGGGGTCTGGGGCCCCTGGCTGGGGGTCTGGGCTCAGGGGGTTTCTGGGGTCCTGTCTGGGCTCTGGGGGTGGGTCTGGGTTCTGGGGGGGTCTGGGGCCCCTGGCTGGGGGCCCTGGCTGGGGCTCTGGGCTCTGGGGGGGCGTCTGGGGCCCCTGGCTAGGGGCTGGGCTCTGGGGCCCCTGGCTGGGGGTCTGGGCTCTGTGGGGGGTCTGGGGCCCCTGGCTCGGGGTCTGGGCTCTGGGGGGGTCTGGGGCCCCTGCCTGGGGTACTGGGCTCT
Organism: Chelydra serpentina; assembly: GCA_037349315.1. Lineage (NCBI taxonomy): Eukaryota > Metazoa > Chordata > Testudines > Chelydridae > Chelydra > Chelydra serpentina. The sequence goes on from JBAIAC010000669.1 coordinate 173,670, forward strand.
GTGGGGGGGGTGGTCTGGGGCCCCTGGCTGGGGTCTGGGGCCCCTGGCTGGGGGCTGGGCTCTGGGCGGGTCTGGGGCCCCTGACTGGCGGCTGGGCTCTTGGGGGGGTCTGGGGCCCCCTGGCTGGGCTCTGGGGGGGTCTGGGGCCCCTGGCTAGGGGTCTGGGCTCTGGGCGGATCTGGGGCCCCTGGCTGGGGCCTGGGCTCTGGGGGGGGCTGGGGCCCCTGGCTGGGCTCTGGGGGGGGCTGGGGCCCCTGGCTGGGGGTCTGGGCTCTGGACGGGTCTGGGGCCCCTGGCTGGGGGTCTGGGGCTCCTGGCCGGGGGCTGGGCTCTGGGGGGGTCTGGGACCCCTGGCTGGGGGCCCTGGCTGGGGCTCTGGGCTCTGGGGGGGCGTCTGGGGCCCCTGGCTAGGGGCTGGGCTCTGGGGCCCCTGGCTGGGGGTCTGGGCTCTGTGGGGGGTCTGGGGCCCCTGGCTCGGGGTCTGGGCTCTGGGGGGGTCTGGGGCCCCTGCCTGGGGTACTGGGCTCTGTGGGGGGGGTGGTCTGGGGCCCCTGGCTGGGGTCTGGGGCCCCTGGCTGGGGGCTGGGCTCTGGGCGGGTCTGGGGCCCCTGACTGGCGGCTGGGCTCTTGGGGGGGTCTGGGGCCCCCTGGCTGGGCTCTGGGGGGGTCTGGGGCCCCTGGCTAGGGGTCTGGGCTCTGGGCGGATCTGGGGCCCCTGGCTGGGGCCTGGGCTCTGGGGGGGGCTGGGGCCCCTGGCTGGGCTCTGGGGGGGGCTGGGGCCCCTGGCTGGGGGTCTGGGCTCTGGACGGGTCTGGGGCCCCTGGCTGGGGGTCTGGGGCTCCTGGCCGGGGGCTGGGCTCTGGGGGGGTCTGGGGCCCCTGGTTGGGGGTCTGGGCTCAGGGGGGGTCTGGGGCCCTGTCTGGGCTCTGGGGGGGGGTCTGGGGCCCCTGGCTGGGGGTCTGGGCTCTGGGGAGGTCTGGTGCCCCTGGCTCGGGGTCTGGGCTCTGGGGTGGGTCTGGGGCCCCTGGCTGGGGGTCTGGGCTCTGGGTGGGTCTGGGGCCCCTGGCTGGGTCTGGGTTCTGGGGGGGGGGTCTGGGGCCCCTGGCTGGGGGTCTGGGCTCTGGGGGGGTCTGGGGCCCCTGGCTGGGGTCTGGGCTCTGGGGGGTCTGGGGCCCCTGGCTGGGGGTCTGGGCTCGGGGGGGGTCTGGGGCCCCTGGCTCGGGGTCTGGGCTCTGGTTGGGTCTGGAGCCCCTGGCTAGGGGTTGGGCTCTGGGGGGGGTCTGGGGCCCCTGGCTGGGGGCTGGGCTCTGGGGGTTCTGGGGCCCCTGGCTGGGGGTCTGGGTCCCCTGGCTTGGGGCTGGGCTCTGGGGGGGTCTGAGGCCCCTGGCTGGGGGGCTGGGCTTTGGGGGGGTCTGGGGCCCCTGCCTGGGGGCTGGGCTCTGGGGGGGTCTGGGGCCCCTGGCTGTGGGCTGGGGCCCCTGGCTGGGGGTCTGGCGGGGGTCTGGGGCTGGGGCCCCTGGCTGGGGGTCTGGCGGGGGTCTGGGGCTGGGGCCCCTGGCTGCGGGTCTGGGCTCTGGGGGGGGGGTCTCGGGCCCCTGGCTGGGGGTCTGGGGCCCCTGGCTGGGGCCCCTTGCTGTGCTCTGGGGGGGTCTGGGGCCCCTGGCTGGGCTCTGGGCTCTGGGGGGTCTGGGGCCCCTGGCTGGGGGCTGGGCTCTGGGGCGGTCTGGAGCCCCTGGCTGGGGGTCTGGGCTCAGGGGGGGGGTCTGGGGCCCCTGGCTGGGGGTCTGGGCTCAGGGGGTATCTGGGGTCCTGTCTGGGCTCTGGGGGGGGCGTCTGGGGCCCCTGGCTGGGGGTCTGGGCTCTGGGGGGGGGCGTCTGGGGCCCCTGGCTGGGGGTCTGGGTTCTGGGGGGGTCTGGGGCTCCTGGCTGGGCTCTGGGCTCTGGGGGGTCTGTGGCCCCTGGCTGGGGGCTGGGCTCTGGGGCGGTCTGGAGCCCCTGGCTGGGGGTCTGGGCTCAGGGGGGGGGGTCTGGGGCCCCTGGCTGGGGGTCTGGGGCCCTGGCTGGGGGTCTGAGCTCAGGGGGTATCTGGGGTCCTGTCTGGGCTCTGGGGGGGCGTCTGGGGCCCCTGGCTGGGGGTCTGGGTTCTGGGGGGGACTGGGGCCCCTGGCTGGGGGCCCTGGCTGGGGGTCTGGGCTCTGGGCGGGTCTGGGGCCCCTGGCTGTGGGTCTGGGCTCTGGGGGGGGTCTGGGGCCCCTGGCTGGGGGTCTGGGCTCTGGGGGGTGGTCGGGGGCCCCTGGCTGGGGGCTGGGAATGTGACATCCCCTATTCTGCTTTTCTCCTCTCTGGAAAACTGCGGAAACATCCGGTTCCATTGGGACAATTCATCCCCCGAGTCCTTGTCCTAGATCTGGGGGTGCGGGAGGGGGGAAGGGGGTTCGCGCTGCCCCACAACGGTCTCTCCCACAGCGCTCTGGACTCGTTCTTCCTGAAACCTGGTGTCACGGACACCACTGTTAATCCAGAGTCACTGCCTGGACAGACGAGGAGTGACTCCAGATGGACAGTGGGGCAAATGAGATCAGCAATTCCCCCTGTGAGGAGGGGCTCTCATTAGCTGCTCCCCCCAGAGAGCTCAAGGGGGGAAGGCTGCTCCAACGCCCTGTCCCTCTCTGCTCAGGATATTGGGGTTCAGCTTCCTGGGTCAGACGCTGCAGCCTCCATCGTGATCTGGGCGACCAGGCTTAGCAGCTGCTGCTCCCCCAGCGGGGTCTGTGCTGGGAAGTGACCTTAATTAAACCTTCTTCTCTGCCCGGCCAGGTGATGACTGTCTGCAGCTGGTACCAGCCCCCTAGGGCAGCCCTGAGCCCTGTTAATACTAAATTCTGAGCCAGGTAACTGGAAGAAACGAAGGGAAAATGCTGGGGTCTGGCCTTAAAATGACTCTACACAAACAGACCCTCCCCCCTCATGACAACCCCCCCTCCCCTTAAGTAGCCATCTCCCCTTTGTCTTTTAGAATTTACATTTTAACCTGTTTTATCCTGTAGAATCTTGATTGATTATGCATGACCATTATGATCTGTTAATCACTTTGTTTACTTCTGTGTATAAATATTGATGCTCACCGCTAATAAACTTGCCACACTTACTCTGAAGCTTTTTGAGCTAAGGATAGTGTGAGCCCGTTGATCAACGAATTGGTGTCTGGTCTCTGACAGATTGTGAGCCCCATACCAACTCCGCACGAACTCGGGTGCTGGAGAGGTGAGTAGGGACTTGCTTTTTACCTAACACCATTAGCAATTGCAGGAGCAAATCCAGCCTTGGGGGAGCAAACAACCCAGGAATGGGACTTTCCTACCAGACGGGCAGGGAGAGGGGACAGGGAAAAGGAGAAAGAGAGACTGAAAGGAGCCATGGGAGAGAAGAGTTTGGAGAGCGATTTCCAGATCTCTAATCTGCCCAGACAGATGTATTACTGCACCCTAGGTAAAATCATTTTCCTGTGGAAAAGATGAGGATCAAACAGAGGAAAACCCAGTTCCTGACTCCATATCCCTCCTACTGGGGTGTGGCTGCCGTGGGGTCAGTGTCCAAGCAAATCCCCCACAGTAAATACTTTACTCTGCTTTTTTCTAGCATTGTGTTCAGATGCTTTGTTACAGAATGGGGGGAGGGAGAAAAGAGGTGAAAAATGTCTCTGTGGGTTTAGCCTGGCAGGAGTGGCCAGGTCTCCACTGTAATAAAGAGATCGAGCATTTTCTCAGCATGGCAGACTCTAGGGTGTCTGTCTGCAGGGAAAAGCCTGGGGCAATCGTGCTGTGAAATTAATTAAAGCCTGTTCTGAAACCTCCACAACTGCCCTTCTCACCCTGCCAGGCTGCAGAATAATGTCCGTGTTTTGCTCCAGTTCATCCCGTCCTCCCATGGGACAGGGGAGAGAAATGGCTGCAGAGGAGCCAGTCCAGGTAGGGATTATCAGGGGGTTGCTGGTGGGTTCCTGCGGGAGGAAGAGGGACAGAAATACACCGGAGATGGGAACGTTTGCACTGTCTGGTTTGGAGGTTGGAGCTAGGATGACCAGACAGCAAGTGTGAAAAAATTGAGAGGGAAGTGGCACAAGGATGCAAATAGTGCACACACACACGCACACTAGGGTGACCAGACAACAAATGTGAAAAATTGGGACGGGGGTGGGGGGTAATAGGAGCCTATCTAAGAAAAAGACCCCAAAATCAGGACTGTCCCTATAAAATTGGGACATCTGGTCACCCTAGTTGGGGCGGGACAGGAAATTCACAGGATGGAGACTGGGAGGAGGCCTGGGTGGGGCAAACCTGCTGGGAGATGTTTAATAAGTGGCCCAGATTCTAGCAACGGACCCCTGAGGTTGGAAGGTGGAAATGCCCTAATTTGTGGAACAGGAAACAACCCACCTAGGTGGGGCTGGGAAAATGGAGCAGATCCCAGTGCTGGAGCCTGACCTGAGTAACCAGCGGCTGCTCTGAGATCTAGATCTAGGGCGGCACCCACCAATGAGGCTTAAGGAGGGTTCTTAAGCTTTTTCTGTCTGAGCCCCCTCAACACGCTATAACCCCCCCACGGCCCTGCATCGGCATGTTTCTCTGCATATAAAAGCCAGGGCTGGCATTAGGGGCTGGTAACCAGGGCAAGTGCCTGGGGCCCCATGTGACAGGCCCCCCCGCAAAGCTAATTTCTCATAGTTTGGCTTCAGCCCCTGGGGGCAGGGCTCAGGACCCAGCCTTCAGCCCCATGCAGGGAGGTTTCATCTTTCTGCCTCAGGCCCAAGCGAGTCTAACACTGGCCCTGCTTGGAGGACCCCCCGAAACCTGCTTACAGCTCCCCAGAGGTCCAGGGACTCCTGCCTTAGGGGATATGCCCCTCCCGCCGTATCCAGCTCCAGGGCTGGCCTTGGAGAAAATGGCACCCTGGGCAAACTTATATTTTGGTGCCCCCCCCCATCACCCCTGGCCCTCATGAGCTCCCCACCATCCCCTCCAGGCCCCGATGCCTCCCTCCGGTGCTTACTTTGTATTGAAAGAGCGGCCGGAGCTCAGCCCCAGCACAGATTAAGCCCTGGCAGGGCGGCCTGATAGCAGTGGCTGCCGACCAAGTGCCCAGCTCTGAAGGCAAAGCCACCGCCAGCAGCAGCGCAGAGGTAAGGGTGGCCTGGTATGTGGTGTACTGTGCAGCCTTTTCTTTTATTTAAAGTGCATGTTGTAATGTGGTATTACACTGCCCTGGGTCCGCCTCTGCTGGCTACAGTTCCAAACTTAACCGAGTGAAAGTCACCTCGGCTACTCGCTTCACATGTATCGTCCAGGAACACACACAGACCAAGGGCAGTGACCACACAGACATTCACACGTACAAGGTCTAGTCTGTTTGACAAGTTTTATGAAAGTTACAATTAAAGTTCTGAATCCCCAAGCATAGAGAAATTCTGTAAAGCCCTATGCAAAAGTTACAAATCTAGTTCTACTCCCATCCTTAGCAATAGTGGTAGGGTCTGATGAGTCTCCAATGGATTGATCATCAATAGAGGGATGGTTCCTGCTGGAGTATTCCATAGGGAGCTCAATTTTCCCACTCTGGGCACCACCTTTTTATAATGTGGTTCTGATCATCTCTCATTAGCATTGACGCACATTTGGAAACAGAGGTGCCTTTACAAAAATTTTTAATTTAAAATTAATCTTCTGGCTAATTTTTCACACTGTTACCACTTGATTCCTCTTTCCCCATAATCTTAGGGCATCGGGTTATTCCTCAGTCATTTACTTATGTCAGCTTTTCTTTGCTCCAAGGCCTCAAATAGCTAAACTCTTGCAGGTCTCAGCCTACAGGCCTTGTGTTTCAATCCTGTTTACTTAGATACCAAATACATGATTATTCTCTCTATATACTCACTGCAGAGCAGTGGGGAGAGCAGAGATGGGACACCCCTGCTAGAGGCACCCCTGGACCGTCACCTAGTCCGCCCACCACCAAGGCTGGCCCTGTCCAGCTCCTCACAATGAGAACAGTGTTGGGCTTTCTCCCAGCGAGCTCTCCCTGCACTCTGCTCGGGCCTCCATCTCCCGTATCAGTCTCACACGAGTAGGAGTGTGATGGATCTGCTGGGAGAGACAAGGGGCTCTCGCTTCGTCCCCTCCCCCTGGTGTTTTCTGGATGCTCTGAGTGGGGTGGGGGTGGGACTCCTGACTGTGAGCCACCCAGAGCTACCCTTTGATGGGCTCCTCTCCCCCAGGAACGGTGGGGCTGTGAGTGGGGCAGCAGGTACTGAGTGTTGGACTCTTGCTCTTTCAGGGGCCGGTGACCTTCGAGGAGGTGGCTGTGTATTTCACCATGGAAGAGGGGGCTTTGCTGGACCCTGCTCAGAGAGCCCTCTACAGAGCCGTCATGCAGGAGAACTATGAGAACGTGACCTCGCTGGGTAAGGATTCCCGTCCCCTTGGCCCCTACTGGGCTCACAGGCGCAGGGAGCTCTACCGGACCGAAGACAAATGGACAGGCCCAGTGAAAGGAAAACAAAATGTTTTCTACAGCAGCATGGCTCAAGGGCATTGGCCAGTATGGACTCTATTGTCGTCTTTGCTTCTCTGTGCTAATCGAAGGACTTTCCAATGCCGTGTGTCGGTTAACTAATAAACCCTGCTGTGGTTTAACAGTCTGCCCAGTGTCACAGCACAAACTTGGTGAGGTGCATGGAATGAGGAACAGTCTCTGAACAGGAATGTAGCTCAGCTGGACCTGCTGGCATTGCTCACAGGTTGAAATAGGAGTGTTGAAGCCAGTGGCTCAGTCTTGGGAGTTGAAGCCAGAGACTCCGTCTAAGGCCTATCCTTGTGGAAGAGCGAGACCCCTTGGGGGTCTAGTGCACTCAAGGGGCACCTCCCAAGGATGGGTTAAAAGACAAGGCATTGCACAGATCCTATGGATCCATGACAGTGTCCATGGGCCTTATGGGGAAAAGATACAAAACAAGAAAAGCATCTAAATGCGTATTTACCATCGTCCCCTCATCAGTCCGCTTGGGAATCCCTGATCAGTTCCAAAGTGTATTAAAACCTTCCTTAAAACCTTCCCTCTTTTAGATTACAGGTCATGTCAGTTTGTAGCCCCAAAAGACCCCTCTAAGTCAATTCAAACTCCGCTGTTTCTCCCCAAACAGTCTGTCTTCAGTCTCCTGAAAGAGGTGAAATCAGTCACTGGCCCTTTCTGCGTGGGGCAAAGCTTCAAAAGCTGGAGATCTGCATAACCAGCCTTGAGATCTGGCATTCATTACCCCTTAGTGACACCAGATTGCACAGGAAACCCATCCCTCAGCCCTGCCCGGTATCATCTGGCCCATATCAGCATCATAGTCAGTGAAGTATTCATGCTCTCAAGGGCTGGCTCAAAGATACAGATAACAGTCAGAACTAGGGCCAGTGTTTGCTGGCAATGAAAACAGAGTAATTGACAAACATGAGCAATATATAATCCTTTACAGCCTGAAAGTGCATTGGGGGGAGGGGACAGGAGCCAGCCGTGTGGGGGAGGTGGGGCCCAGACACTGGGCATTGAGAGCCTAGAGCCGGCTGTGTGCTGGGGAGATGGGACATGAACCCGCTGTGCGCAGGGGAGATGAGCAGGGGAGAGGGGCTGTGGACGCAGCCGAGAGCAGCTGCGAGCGCCGTCTGCTCTGCAGCATGATGTGGGAGCCTGGCGTCCCCCTTTCAAGGTTCCCCTGGGCAGGGTTCCCCTACCTGCCCAGGGGAAGCTGCACAGTGGTTTTGCTGAACCCAGACTTGCATGAGGAGGGAAGAAATTAACAGCAAGTCTCAACCGCAGCTAGTCCCCAGCCTCTGCCCTGTGCCCTGGGGTGGAGTCAGGTGTCCCCAGGCAGAAATCTGGGGCGGGGGGGGAGTGGGGCGTGACCATGTGTGCCCTGGCCACACATCACCTCCGCCCCACACCCTGGGGATGAGTCAGGTGTCTCTGGGCAGACATCTGGGGGGTTGTGACCCTACATGCCCCACCCACCCTCTGTTCAGCAATTCCGGATATGAAGGGTGATTCCAGAAATGAAGAGTAATTCCAGAAAAAAATGCAGTAAAAGCGGCAATTTCCAGAAAACACTGGCCCTAGTCATAACATTAAATACAATAGTTTCAAGAGATATGCCTGTGTTCATCAGATCTGTCACTCTGCCTCCACATAGTTCACTCTGCTGGTGGGTTCTACCCCTTCCCCCATTCTGTGTCTGTCTTGTCTATTTAGATTGTAAATTCTTCAGGGCATGGGCCATCTACTATTCTGGGTTTGTACCTTGCCTAGCACAATGGGGACCCACTTCTTACTTGGTCCTTAGGCACAAAGGTAATGAATATGATTTATAATAATAACAACTCTCCTGCCACTTTAAGTCAAGGAAGATGGCCTTGGGATATTACTACTTAAAAATGAGCAGGGGTTAAAACCATGGAATATTCCTTGTGACAAGTATCCCACAAATTACACTGACCTCCCTTGTTTTCTTTGCCTTGAGCAGGGTTTCCAGTTTTCAAACCTGATGTGATCTCGCAGCTGGAATGAGGGAAATGGACAACAATCTACAGCAACCTCATTAACCACAAACACACTCTCATCATGCTCCAGCCAGAAGGGAAATGAGCAGAAATTCTTGCTGTTCAGTCACGGACACACTTACACAACTGCACAGCAGTGTGTCTGTTGTGGAAGCTGGTGTGAGCAAACAATGGGAAATGATCACTCAATGAGAACAGAAGTAGATGTGGCATGAGATACCTGTGTCAGTCAAGTAGTTGTGGCTGAGTGGTTAAGCTGATGGACTTGAACTCCATTGGGATCTCCCTGTGCACGTTCAAATCCTGTCAACTACGGAGGAACTTGTGGTTCTTTAGTTTCAGTACCTGAACATCCTTGGTGTCAAGCGGAGCTGGGTCTTGTCTCATCTCACTCTCAGGCTGTGTCTACACTACTGAGTTATGCCACTTTAGTTAAACCGTTATAATTAAACTGCTGTTGCATGTCCACACTATGCTGCTTGTGTCACCAGAGCGCATCCACGCCAGCAGCCCTGTAAACGCCCCAAAGAGCAGTGCACTGTGGGTAGCTATCGCACTGTGCAACTGGCCACAGGGGGCTTTGGGAGGGGTTTGCAATGGCTCATGGGCCGGTACAGCATCACATGATGCAGATTTCTCTATCCCATTGTTCCATAGGCAGCCTACTAGATTGCCAGCTGCTTCTCCACTGCAGTGTGTGTGTGTGGAGAGCCAGTCTGTGCGTTGGGGAAGAGAGAGTGTGCTGGCACACTGTGTCTAAGCTCAGACAGCTGCTGGAACCAACCAGTCCTGAGGCAGGGGGAGGGGGACACCCCAGTCCTGAAGCAAGGGGAGGGGAACACCCCTGACATCAGCCCCCGCTTCCCTCACTGGTTCAGCTCAGCACAGCACAGCAGTGTCTCTCCCTCACATAAACACACTGCTGCCTGCCTGGCTCTGTGTCAGGGGCCGGAACAGGGGGGTTACCAGCCGTAAGGACGAACAGTGGAGGGGGGAACAGGACGGAGGCCTGACGAGAAGAGGCATTCTGTGTTTGTGGCCTTGGGGGAACAGGGTGGGACGGAGCCTCAGGGAGACGGGGCGGTGTAGGGTTGGGGCCTCAGGGAGAAGGGGTGATGTGAGTGCAGGTCCTTGCAGGAAAGGGTCATCATGGGGTGAGTTTAGATGCCGGTGGCCCCCCCACTGTAAGGAGCTTCCGCCCCCCCAGCTCCGTGGTCGCCGTGCGGGGGAGCAGCGTCCCCCGGCAGTGATTTGCTCCTTGCGGCCGGAGCAGAGCAGCAGGCTGAGCCGTCAGAACTTCCCGGAGCGATGAGAGGGGAGGGGCCCAGCCTCTGGAGCAGGATCGCAGGGCAGGGAGTTCCCGGCGGGCATTGTGGGATACTGGCGGAGGCCAGTTCTGGTGATGTAATGACCAGCAGCCTCTACACTGACACTTTGTCACTCTCAGTTTCCTGCAAAAAGCTCCAGGCCTCTCGTCGAGGTGGTTTGATTTTGTCGCCGACAGAGGGCAGATTTGTCGCCAGACGTGGCATTGCCGTGTGTGCACCAGCCAAAAGCTGGCGACCGAGGGAGCATCGTGTGTTTTCCACATGCCTGAGCAATATAATGATGCTGAAATAACTTTGTAGTGCAGACCTGGCCAAGGATTTTCACACACAGCTTGCAAGGGAAACTTCACCTGCTCCTCTGCTTTGCAGAATCCAAACACAAGCAAAGGCCCAGGTGGGGGCTGGCAGGGAGTCAGGTGTGGATAGACACTATGGTTTAGTCACTGCTGGGCACTATGTCTTAGCTCGTTACTGAAAGTTTGGGAGTTAAGAGCCGACAGGTCCGTGTGCCAGTCCCCTCCCAGACGACCCCTCCCTCTGGGACAGGGGCAGGTCTGACTCTAACACCAAATGGCTCCTTGTGGCTGCCAGAATCTGTGGGCGGCACATTTAGTTTACGCCGAGGGTGGAGTCCTGCTTTGTGCACCATGTCTGAGACTGAAAATCCTAAACCACCCTTTGAAATAACGAATGCAGCAGGACATGTTATGGTCCCTGCTGCAAAGCAGACAGACCAGTGGAGAGCTGAGTCCAGGGTAACACTTCACAGGGCTGAGTAAGGCCGGCAAAATTAATCTACCCCTCATGGGCCTCTCACAATGACGTCCTTCTTGTGTGCCAGGACTGACAAAAACATCCCAGACACAGAAGCAGCAGGTCAAAATAGTCACTTGTAGATGCTGAAGTAGCTCAGTGAGGAGAGCATTAGACTGATGATCTAGAGGACCCTAGCTCACCCCCAGATTTTAGCCTGCTCCTTGGGGTCAGAGCTGGGCTGTTTTCTGGAAGGGCAGCAGTGGGTTTACCTGCCATGAGTCCCTTATTTCACGCCCCACAGCAGGGAAAAGCAGCGTGTGCTTGTGTACCCAGTTGGCCCATGTGAGCTTTCTTTCTTCTCTTGCTCCTTCTCAGCAATGGGAAGGAAAAGACGCTCTCCTTCAAGCTGCAGTCACAAGGGCGACATAAGGATGACTTCCTGAGCGCTGGCTCCAGACCTTCACTCTACCAGCTTCCCCATCGAAGACCTGCCACCACTTTCTCCAGTTTCTCCACCCGGTATGAGAGGTGAGCTCTCTGAGAGAGATGCTGTGTGCATTGCCCCACGTGGCCACCCAGTGTCACTGTTGCTCTCTGACAGAGATGCTGTGTGCATTACCCCACGTGGCCACCCGGTGTCACTGTTGCTCTCTGAGAGAGACGCTGTGTGCATTACCCCACGTGGCCACTCGGTGTCACTGTTGCTCTCTGAGAGAGACGCTGTGTGCATTACCCCACGTGGCCATCCGGTGTCACTGTTGCTCTCTGAGAGAGATGCTGTGTGCGTTACCCCACGTGGCCACCCAGTGTCACTGTTGCTCTCTGAGAGAGATGCTGTGTGCATTACCCCACGTGGCCACCCGGTGTCACTTTTGCTCTCTGAGAGAGACGCTCTGTGCATTACCTCACGTGGCCACCCAGTGTCACTGTTGCTCTCTGAGAGAGATGCTGTGTGCATTACCCCACGTGGCAACCCAGTGTCACTGTTGCTCTCTGAGAGAGATGCTGTGTGCATTACCCCACGTGGCCACCCGGTGTCACTGTTGCTCTCTGATGGAGACGCTGTGTGCATTACCCCACGTGACCGCCCAGTGTCACTGTTGCTCTCTGAGAGAGATGCTGTGTGCGTTACCCAGCGTGACCTCCCAGTGTCACTGTTGCTCTCTGAGAGAGATGCTGTGTGCATTACCCCACATGGCCACCCAGTGTCACTGTTGCTCTCTGAGAGAGATGCTGTGTGCATTACCTCACGTGGCCACCCGGTGTCACTGTTGCTCTCTGAGAGAGACGCTGTGTACATTACCCCACGTGGCCACCCGGTGTCACTTTTGCTCTCTGAGAGAGACGCTGTGTGCATTACCCCACGTGACCGCCCAGTGTCACTGTTGCTCTCTGAGAGAGACACTGTGTGCATTACCCCACGTGACCGCCCAGTGTCACTGTTGCTCTCTGAGAGAGATGCTGTGTGCGTTACCCAGCGTGACCTCCCAGTGTCACTGTTGCTCTCTGAGAGAGATGCTGTGTGCATTACCGCACGTGGCCACCCGGTGTCACTGTTGCTCTCTGAGAGAGACGCTGTGTGCATTACCCCACGTGACCGCCCAGTGTCACTGTTGCTCTCTGAGAGAGATGCTGTGTGCATTACCCCACGTGGCCACCCGGTGTCACTGTTGCTCTCTGAGAGAGACGCTGTGTGCATTACCCCACGTGACCGCCCAGTGTCACTGTTGCTCTCTGAGAGAGACGCTGTGTGCATTACCCAGCGTGACCTCCCAGTGTCACTGTTGCTCTCTGAGAGAGATGCTGTGTGCATTACCGCACGTGGCCACCCAGTGTCACTGTTGCTCTCTGAGAGAGATGCTGTGTGCGTTACCCAGCGTGACCTCCCAGTGTCACTGTTGCTCTCTGAGAGAGATGCTGTGTGCATTACCGCACGTGACTGCCCAGTGTCACTGTTGCTCTCTGAGAGAGATGCTGTGTGCGTTACCCAGCGTGACCTCCCAGTGTCACTGTTGCTCTCTGAGAGAGATGCTGTGTGCATTACCGCACGTGGCCACCCAGTGTCACTGTTGCTCTCTGAGAGAGATGCTGTGTGCATTACCCCACGTGACTGCCCAGTGTCACTGTTGCTCTCTGAGAGAGATGCTGTGTGCGTTACCCAGCGTGACCTCCCAGTGTCACTGTTGCTCTCTGAGAGAGATGCTGTGTGCATTACCGCACGTGGCCACCCAGTGTCACTGTTGCTCTCTGAGAGAGATGCTGTGTGCATTACCCCACGTGACCGCCCAGTGTCACTGTTGCTCTCTGAGAGAGATGCTGTGTGCATTACCCCACGTGCCACCCCGTGTCACTGTTGCTCTCTGAGAGAGACGCTGTGTGCATTACCCCACGTGGCCACCTGGTGTCACTGTTGCTCTCTGAGAGAGACGCTGTGTGCATTACCCCACGTGACCGGCCAGTGTCACTGTTGCTCTCTGAGAGAGACGCTGTGTGCATTACCCCAAATGGCCACCCAGTGTCACTGTTGCTCTCTGAGAGAGATGCTGTGTGCATTACCCCACGTGGCCACCCGGTGTCACTGTTGCTCTCTGAGAGAGACGCTGTGTGCATTACCCCACGTGGCCACCCGGTGTCACTTTTGCTCTCTGAGAGAGACGCTGTGTGCATTACCCCACGTGACCGCCCAGTGTCACTGTTGCTCTCTGAGAGAGATGCTGTGTGCGTTACCCCAAGTGGCCACCCGGTGTCACTGTTGCTCTCTGAGAGAGACACTGTGTGCATTACCCCACGTGACCGCCCAGTGTCACTGTTGCTCTCTGAGAGAGATGCTGTGTGCGTTACCCAGCGTGACCTCCCAGTGTCACTGTTGCTCTCTGAGAGAGATGCTGTGTGCATTACCGCACGTGGCCACCCTGTGTCACTGTTGCTCTCTGAGAGAGATGCTGTGTGCGTTACCCCACGTGGCCACCCAGTGTCACTGTTGCTCTCTGAGAGAGACGCTGTGTACATTACCCCACGTGACCGCCCAGTGTCACTGTTGCTCTCTGAGAGAGATGCTGTGTGCGTTACCCAGCGTGACCTCCCAGTGTCACTGTTGCTCTCTGAGAGAGATGCTGTGTGCATTACCCCACGTGGCCACCCGGTGTCACTGTTGCTCTCTGAGAGAGACGCTGTGTGCATTACCCCACGTGGCCACCTGGTGCCACTGTTGCTCTCCGAGAGAGATGCTGTGTGCGTTACCCCACGTGGCCACCCAGTGTCACTGTTGCTCTCTGAGAGAGACGCTGTGTGCATTACCGCACGTGGCCACCCAGTGTCACTGTTGCTCTCTGAGAGAGATGCTGTGTGCGTTACCCAGCGTGACCTCCCAGTGTCACTGTTGCTCTCTGAGAGAGATGCTGTGTGCATTACCGCACGTGGCCACCCGGTGTCACTGTTGCTCTCTGAGAGAGACGCTGTGTGCATTACCCCACGTGGCCACCTGGTGCCACTGTTGCTCTCCGAGAGAGATGCTGTGTGCGTTACCCCACGTGGCCACCCGGTGTCACTGTTGCTCTCTGAGAGAGACGCTGTGTGCATTACCCCACGTGGCCACCTGGTGTCACTGTTGCTCTCTGAGAGAGACGCTGTGTGCATTACCCCACGTGACCGGCCAGTGTCACTGTTGCTCTCTGAGAGAGACGCTGTGTGCATTACCCCAAATGGCCACCCAGTGTCACTGTTGCTCTCTGAGAGAGATGCTGTGTGCATTACCCCACGTGGCCACTCGGTGTCATTGTCGCTCTCTGAGAGAGATGCTGTGTGCATTACCCCACGTGGCCACCTGGTGTCACTGTTGCTCTCTGAGAGAGATGCTGTGTGCGTTACCCCACGTGGCCACCCGGTGTCACTGTTGCTCTCTGAGAGAGATGCTGTGTGCATTACCCCACGTGGCCACCCGGTGTCACTTTTGCTCTCTGAGAGAGACGCTGTGTGCATTACCCCACGTGACCGCCCAGTGTCACTGTTGCTCTCTGAGAGAGACGCTGTGTGCATTACCGCACGTGGCCACCCAGTGTCACTGTTGCTCTCTGAGAGAGATGCTGTGTGCATTACCCCACGTGACCGCCCAGTGTCACTGTTGCTCTCTGAGAGAGATGCTGTGTGCATTACCCCACGTGACCGCCCAGTGTCACTGTTGCTCTCTGAGAGAGATGCTGTGTGCGTTACCCAGCGTGACCTCCCAGTGTCACTGTTGCTCTCTGAGAGAGATGCTGTGTGCATTACCGCACGTGGCCACCCAGTGTCACTGTTGCTCTCTGAGAGAGACGCTGTGTGCATTACCCCACGTGGCCACCCAGTGTCACTGTTGCTCTCTGAGAGAGACGCTGTGTGCATTACCGCACGTGGCCACCCGGTGTCACTGTTGCTCTCTGAGAGAGACGCTGTGTGCGTTATCCCACAGGTGACTTCTCTCATACAAATGCTAAGCAGTTGGTGGTGTGATGTTACAGGTGAGCTGGAAATGAGGCTATTTCTTCAGGTGAAAGACAATGATTGTGTCAGGAGTGGGATGTGAACACACACCTCTATATGGAGCCCAGAACAGCATATGATGAAAAGACAAAGCCTTGATGCCCTAGATCACTCGGCCAGACTGACACTGTTAGTCAAGCGATTTATCAATCGTAGTTTTCTTTAACATGGTCAGACAATCAGGTTCCCTCCTAGGCCAGGCTGCAGCCCAGCTTCAGGGCTCAGAGGAAATGGAGCTCACACCCCTACCTACAGGACTCCAGGCACGGCCAGCCTTCTGGATCAAACGTCCCCTCTGGCGCTCAAGTCACAAGAACGAGCAGGCAAAAGACAGGCTCCCACGTCACTGGAGAGAGCAAGACGAAGCCTTGGAACACCCAGGAGTGTTAACAGTGGCGTACCTAGGTGCAGAGCACAGGGGGAACGGAGCTAGAAAAAGGCGCCTCCCCTTGTACTCACCCGGCGGCGCTCCAGCCGTTCGGCGGCACTTTGGTGGCGGGTCCCGTCCCTTCACTCGCTCCGGGTCTTCAGTGGTCCCCACCGCGGAAGTGCTGCCGAAGACCTGGAGCGAGTGAAGGACCCATCGCTGAAGTTTCACTGAACAGTGTCGACGGGTGAGTGCAAGGGGAGGCGCTTTTTTTTAGCTCTGTTCCCCCTTTAAAAAAAATTTTTTAAGAAGCTGCTGCTGCTCAGAGAGGGAGCAGCCGCTATCTCTGCTCTGCACCTGGCAACGCTACTGAGTGTTAGGTGGCAGAAGAGCTGCTCCAAGGTCCCACCAAGACTTGTACTTGGATTGCAGGATTCAAAGTCCTGAGCGCTGGCCCTTACACCATGGGAGAACACCCTGTGCTTGTCTGACTTCCGGTGCAGAAGAGCCTGGGCGGCCAATAATTTGCCTTCCTTGCTCAAGGCCTCTCTGGCCTCTCTGGCCAGTGCTGTATTTGCTCAACAAGTCGGCACGCAGTGATTTGCTGTAGACCCAGAAGCCTTTCTTCCTCCAGACTGTGAGGCCAGTGGGCGTGTGAGGAAGTTGCCCCTTCAGTCCCAGGCAGTAAATGGCTCTTCCTAGGAAAGCCCAAGTCCTGAAAAGAAAAGAGTAACTTCAAAGAGGCTACTGAAGAGCTGACTCCTGAAGTTTCAGGGGGAAATGATCCTTTTTACACCTGACCAGGGACTTGAACCCTGGACCCTCAGATTAAAAGTCTGATGCTTTACCAACTGTGCTAGCCAGGCTCACACAAAGAGCTGGCAAGTTTGAAGTAGAAGAGAAACTAGACAAGAAAAAAGGGCTGGAAACAACAGCTTTCTCCGGCACGCTTTCTCAGCTCATTTCCCCACCTTCTGTCCTGCAGGGGTTGGGGTTATCCCAGTGGCAAAAAGGGGAGCACCTTGCTGGACAGCTAAGGGACCTGAGAAAAGTAAATTAGGTTTACGGGGAGAGGGATAGGTCAGTGGTTTAAGCGTTGACTTGCTAAATCCAGGATTGTGAGTTCAATTGTTCAGTGGGTGGTTTAGGGATCCGGGGCAAAAATTGGGGATTGGCTCTGGCTCCATTGTGGGGCGGGGCAGCGCCTGGGGGCGGGGCTCTGGCACAGAGCGGGGACGGGGTAGATCCTGGGGGCGGGGCTCAGGCTCCATTGTGAGCCGGGGGCGGTGCACCGCATGGGGGCGGGGCTCTGGCACAACCCGGGGGCGGGGCAGATCCTGGGGGCGGGGCTCTGGCCCAGCCCGGAGGAGGGGCAGCTCCTGGGGGTGGGGCTCTGACACAGCCCGAGAGCGGGGCAGCTCCTGGGGGCTGGGCTCTGGCCCAGCCTGGGGGCGGGGCAGCACCTAGGGGCGGGGCTCTAGCCCCACTTTGAGCCGAGGGCGGGGCAGCTCCTGGGGGCGGGGCTCTGGCACAGCCCGGGGGCGGGGCAGCTCCTGGGGGCGGGGCTCTGGCTCCATTGGGAGCCGCGGGCGGGGCAGCTCCTGGGGGCGGGGCTCTGGCACAGAGCGGGGACGGGGCAGCTCATGGGGGTGGGGCTCTTGCATAGCACGGGGGCGTGGCAGCTTCTGGGGGCGGGGCTCTGGCATAGTACGGGGGCGGGGCAGCTCCTGGGGGCGGGGCTCTGGCACAAAGCGGGGACGGGGCAGCTCCTGCGGGCGGGGCTCTGGCTCCATTGTGAGCCAGGGACGGGGCCGCTCCTGGGGGTGGGGCTCTGGCTCCATTGGGAGCCGGGGGTGGGGCAGCTCCTGGGGGCAGGGCTCCGGCACAGAGCGGGGACGGGGTAGCTCCTGGGGGCGGGGCTCTGGCACAGGCCGGGAGCGGGGCAGCTCCTGGGGGCAGGGCTCTGGCACAGCCCGGGGGCGGGGCAGCTCCTGGGGGCGGGGCTCTGGCACAGAGCGGGGACGGGGCAGCTCATGGGGGTGGGGCTCTTGCATAGCACGGGGGCGTGGCAGCTTCTGGGGGCGGGACTCTGGCACAAAGCGGGGACGGGGCAGCTCCTGGGGGCGGGGCTCTGGCATAGTACGGGGGCGGGGCAGCTCCTGGGGGCGGGGCTCTGGCAGAAAGCGGGGACGGGGCAGCTCCTGCGGGCGGGGCTCTGGCTCCATTGTGAGCCAGGGACGGGGCCGCTCCTGGGGGCGGGGCTCTGGCACAGGCCGGGAGCGGGGAAGCTCCTGGGGGCGTGGCTCAGGCTCCATTGTGAGCCGGGGACGGGGCACCGCATGGGGGCGGGGCTCTGGCACAGCCCGGGGGCGGGGCAGCTCCTGGGGGCGGGGCTCTGGCACAGCCCGGGGGCGTGGCAGCTCCTGGGGGCGGGGCTCTGGCTCCATTGGGAGCCGGGGGCGGGGCAGCTCCTGGGGGCGGGGCTCTGGCACAGAGCGGGGACGGGGCAGCTCCTGGGAGTGGGGCTCTGGCACAGCCTGGGTGCGGGGCAGCGCCTAGGGGCGGGGCTCTAGCCCCACTTTGAGCCGAGGGCGGGGCAGCTCCTGGGGGCGGGGCTCTGGCACAGCCCGGGGGCGGGGCAGCTCCTGGGGGCGGGGCTCTGGCTCCATTGGGAGCCGCGGGCGGGGCAGCTCCTGGGGGCGGGGCTCTGGCACAGAGCGGGGACGGGGCAGCTCCTGGGGGCGGGACTCTGACACAGCCCGAGAGCGGGGCAGCTCCTGGGGGCTGGGCTCTGGCCCAGCCTAGGGGCGGGGCAGCGCCTAGGGGCGGGGCTCTAGCCCCACTTTGAGCCGAGGGCGGGGCAGCTCCTGGGGGCGGGGCTCTGGCACAGCCCGGGGGCGGGGCAGCTCCTGGGGGCGGGGCTCTGGCACAGAGCGGGGACGGGGCAGCTCATGGGGGTGGGGCTCTGGCATAGTACGGGGGCGTGGCAGCTTCTGGGGGCGGGACTCTGGCACAAAGCGGGGACGGGGCAGCTCCTGGGGGCGGGGCTCTGGCATAGTACGGGGGCGGGGCAGCTCCTGGGGGCGGGGCTCTGGCACAAAGCGGGGACTGGGCAGCTCCTGGGGGTGGGGCTCTGGCTCCATTGGGAGCCGGGGGTGGGGCAGCTCCTGGGGGCAGGGCTCCGGCACAGAGCGGAGACGGGGAAGCTCCTGGGGGCGAGGCTCAGGCTCCATTGTGAGCCGGGGACGGGGCACCGCATGGGGGCGGGGCTCTGGCACAGCCCGGGGGCGGGGCAGCTCCTGGGAGTGGGGCTCTGGCACAGCCCGCGGGCGGGGCAGCTCCTGGGGGCGGGACTCTGGCACATATAGGGGACGGGGCAGCTCCTGGGGGCGGGGCTCTGGCTCCATTGTGAGCCGGGGGCGGGGCCGCTCCTGGGGGCGGGGCTCTGGCACAGAGCGGGTACGGGGCAGCTCCTGGGAGTGGGGCTCTGGCACAGCCCGCGGGCGGGGCAGCTCCTGGGGGCGGGACTCTGGCACATATAGGGGACGGGGCAGCTCCTGGGGGCGGGGCTCTGGCTCCATTGTGAGCCGGGGGCGGGGCCGCTCCTGGGGGCGGGGCTCTGGCTCCATTGTGAGCCGGGGCGGGGAAGCGCCTGGGGGCGGGGCATCTCCTGGGGGCGGGGCTCTGGCACAGCCCGGGGGCGTGGCAGCTCCTGGGGGCGGGGCTCTGGCTCCATTGGGAGCCGGCGGCGGGGCAGCTCCTGGGGGCGGGGCTCTGGCACAGAGCGGGGACGGGGCAGCTCCTGGGAGTGGGGCTCTGGCACAGCCCGCGGGCGGGGCAGCTCCTGGGGGCTGGGCTCTGGCCCAGCCTGGGTGCGGGGCAGCGCCTAGGGGCGGGGCTCTAGCCCCACTTTGAGCCGAGGGCGGGGCAGCTCCTGGGGGCGGGGCTCTGGCACAGCCCGGGGGCGGGGCAGCTCCTGGGGGCGGGGCTCTGGCTCCATTGGGAGCCGCGGGCGGGGCAGCTCCTGGGGGCGGGGCTCTGGCACAGAGCGGGGACGGGGCAGCTCATGGGGGTGGGGCTCTGGCATAGTACGGGGGCGTGGCAGCTTCTGGGGGCGGGACTCTGGCACAAAGCGGGGACGGGGCAGCTCCTGGGAGTGGGGCTCTGGCCCAGCCTAGGGGCGGGGCAGCGCCTAGGGGCGGGGCTCTAGCCCCACTTTAGGCCGAGGGCGGGGCAGCTCCTGGGGGCGGGGCTCTGGCACAGCCCGGGGGCGGGGCAGCTCCTGGGGGCGGGGCTCTGGCTCCATTGGGAGCCGCGGGCGGGGCAGCTCCTGGGGGCGGGGCTCTGGCACAGAGCGGGGACGGGGCAGCTCATGGGGGTGGGGCTCTGGCATAGTACGGGGGCGTGGCAGCTTCTGGGGGCGGGACTCTGGCACAAAGCGGGGACGGGGCAGCTCCTGGGGGCGGGGCTCTGGCATAGTACGGGGGCGGGGCAGCTCCTGGGGGCGGGGCTCTGGCACAAAGCGGGGACGGGGCAGCTCCTGGGGGTGGGGCTCTGGCTCCATTGGGAGCCGGGGGTGGGGCAGCTCCTGGGGGCAGGGCTCCGGCACAGAGCGGGGACGGGGAAGCTCCTGGGGGCGAGGCTCAGGCTCCATTGTGAGCCGGGGACGGGGCACCGCATGGGGGCGGGGCTCTGGCACAGCCCGGGGGCGGGGCAGCTCCTGGGGGCGGGGCTCTGGCACAGCCCGGGGGCGTGGCAGCTCCTGTGGGCGGGGCTCTGGCTCCATTGGCAGCCGGGGGCGGGGCAGCTCCTGGGGGCGGGGCTCTGGCACAGCCCGGGGGCGTGGCAGCTCCTGGGGGCGGGGCCCCGTCACAGCCCGGGGGCGGGGCAGCGCCTAGGAGCGGGGCTCTGGCACAGCCCGGGGGCGACGCAGCTCCTGGGGGCGGGGCTCAGGCTCCATTGGGAGCCGGGGGCGGGGCAGCTCTTGGGGGCGTGGCTCTGGCACAGTCCGGGGGCGGGGCAGATCCTGGGGGCGGGGCTCTGGCCCAGCCCGGGGGAGGGGCAGCTCCTGGGGGCGGGGCTCTGGCCCAGCCCGAGAGCGGGGCAGCTCCTGGGTGCTGAGCTCTGGCACAGCCCGGGGGCGGTGCTCTGGCTCCATTGTGAGCCAGGGGCGGGGCAGATCCTGGGGGCGGGGTTCTGGCCCCATTGTGAGCCGGGGGCGGGGCAGCTCCTGGGGGCGGGGCTCTGGCCCAGCCCGGGTGCTGGGCAGCTCCTGGGGGCGGGGCATCTCCTGGGGGCGGGGCTCTGGCACAGGCCGGGGGCGGGGCAGCTCCTGGGGGCGGGGCTCTGGCATAGTACGGGGGCGGGGCAGCTCCTGGGGGCGGGGCTCTGGCACAAAGCGGGGACGGGGCAGCTCCTGGGGGCGGGGCTCTGGCTCCATTGGGAGCCGGGGGTGGGGCAGCTCCTGGGGGCAGGGCTCCGGCACAGAGCGGGGACGGGGAAGCTCCTGGGGGCGAGGCTCAGGCTCCATTGTGATCCGGGGACGGGGCACCGCATGGGGGCGGGGCTCTGGCACAGCCCGGGGGCGTGGCAGCTCCTGGGGGCGGAGCCCCGTCACAGCCCGGGGGCGGGGCAGCGCCTAGGGGCGGGGCTCTGGCACAGCCCGGGGGCGACGCAGCTCCTGGGGGCGGGGCTCAGGCTCCATTGGGAGCCGGGGGCGGGGCAGCTCTTGGGGGCGTGGCTCTGGCACAGTCCGGGGGCGGGGCAGATCCTGGGGGCGGGGCTCTGGCCCAGCCCGGGGGAGGGGCAGCTCCTGGGGGCGGGGCAGCTCCTGGGGGCGGTGCTCTGACACAGCCCGGGGGCGGGGCAGCTCCTGTGGGCGGGGCTCTGGCCCAGCCCGAGAGCGGGGCAGCTCCTGGGTGCTGAGCTCTGGCACAGCCCGGGGGCGGTGCTCTGGCTCCATTGTGAGCCAGGGGCGGGGCAGATCCTGGGGGCGGGGCTCTGGCCCCATTGTGAGCCGGGGGCGGTGCAGCTCCTGGGGGCGGGGTCTTGCACAGAGCGGGGACGGGGCATCTCCTGGGGGTGGTGCTCTGGCTGCATTGTGAGCCAGGGGCGGGTCAGCTCCTGGGGGCGGGGCTCTGGCTCCATGGGGAGCCGGGGGCGTGGCAGCTCCTGGGGGCGGGGCTCTGGCACAGCCCGGGGGCGGGGCAGCTTCTGGGGGCGGGGCTCTGGCTCTATTGGGAGCCGGGGGCTGGGCATCTCCTGGGGGCGGGGCTCTGGCACAGCCCGGGGGCGGGGCAGCTCCTGGGGGCGGGGCTCTGGCTCTATTGGGAGCCGGGGGCTGGGCATCTCCTGGGGGCGGGGCTCTGGCACAGCCCGGGGGCGGGGCAGCTCCTGGGAGCGGGACTCTGGCTCCATTGGGAGCCGGGGGCGGGGCAGCTCCTGGGGGCGGGGCTCTGGCACAGAGCGGGGACGGGGTAGATCCTGGGGGCGGGGCTCTGGCACAGGCCGGGAGCGGGGCAGCTCCTGGGGGCGGGGCTCAGGCTCCCTTGTGAGCCGGGGGCGGGGCACCGCATGGGGGCGGGGCTCTGGCACAGCCCGGGGGCGGGGCAGATCCTGGGGGCGGGGCTCTGGCCCAGCCCGGGGGAGGGGCAGCTCCTGGGGGCGGGGCTCTGACACAGCCCTTGAGCGGGGCAGCTCCTGGGGGCTGGGCTCTGGCCCAGCCTGGGGGCGGGGCAGCGCCTAGGGGCGGGGCTCTAGCCCCACTTTGAGCCGAGGGCGGGGCAGCTCCTGGGGGCGGGGCTCTGGCACAGCCCGGGGGCGGGGCAGCTCCTGGGGGCGGGGCCCTGGCTCCATTGGGAGCCGGGGGCGGGGCAGCTCCTGGGGGAGGGGCTCTGGCACAGAGCGGGTACGGGGCAGCTCCTGGGAGTGGGGCTCTGGCACAGCCCGCGGGCGGGGCAGCTCCTGGGGGCGGGACTCTGGCACATATAGGGGACGGGGCAGCTCCTGGGGGCGGGGCTCTGGCACAGTTCGGGGGCGGGGCATCTCCTGGTGGTGGGGCTCTGGCTCCATTGTGAGCCGGGGGCGGGGCCGCTCCTGGGGGCGGGGCTCTGGCTCCATTGTGAGCCGGGGGCGGGGAAGCGCCTGGGGGCGGGGCTCTGGCCCAGCCCGGGTGCTGGGCAGCTCCTGGGGGCGGGGCATCTCCTGGGGGCGGGGCTCTGGCACAGAGCGGGGACGGGGCAGCTCCTGGGGGCGGGGCTCTGGCTCCATTGGGAGCCGCGGGCGGGGCAGCTCCTGGGGGCGGGGCTCTGCCACAGAGCGGGGACGGGGCAGCTCATGGGGGTGGGGCTCTTGCATAGCACGGGGGCGTGGCAGCTTCTGGGGGCGGGACTCTGGCACAAAGCGGGGACGGGGCAGCTCCTGGGGGCGGGGCTCTGGCATAGTACGGGGGCGGGGCAGCTCCTGGGGGCGGGGCTCTGGCACAAAGCGGGGACGGGGCAGCTCCTGCGGGCGCGGCTCTGGCTCCATTGTGAGCCAGGGACGGGGCCGCTCCTGGGGGCGGGGCTCTGGCTCCATTGGGAGCCGGGGGTGGGGCAGCTCCTGGGGGCGGGGCTCTGGCACAGGCCGGGAGCGGGGAAGCTCCTGGGGGCGAGGCTCAGGCTCCATTGTGAGCCGGGGACGGGGCACCGCATGGGGGCGGGGCTCTGGCGCAGCCCGGGGGCGGGGCAGCTCCTGGGGGCGGGGCTCTGGCACAGCCCGGGGGCGTGGCAGCTCCTGGGGGCGGGGCTCTGGCTCCATTGGGAGCCGGGGGCGGGGCATCTCCTGGGGGCGGGGCTCTGCCACAGAGCGGGGACGGGGCAGCTCCTGGGAGTGGGGCTCTTGCACAGCCCGCGGGCGGGGCAGCTCCTGGGGGCGGGACTCTGACACAGCCCGAGAGCGGGGCAGCTCCTGGGGGCTGGGCTCTGGCCCAGCCTAGGGGCGGGGCAGCGCCTAGGGGCGGGGCTCTAGCCCCACTTTGAGCCGAGGGCGGGGCAGCTCCTGGGGGCGGGGCTCTGGCACAGCCCGGGGGCGGGGCAGCTCCTGGGGGCGGGGCTCTGGCTCCATTGGGAGCCGCGGGCGGGGCAGCTCCTGGGGGCGGGGCTCTGGCACAGAGCGGGGACGGGGCAGCTCATGGGGGTGGGGCTCTTGCATAGCACGGGGGCGTGGCAGCTTCTGGGGGCTGGGCTCCGGCACAGAGCGGGGACGGGGAAGCTCCTGGGGGCGGGGCTCTGGCTCCATTGTGAGCCGGGGACGGGGCACCGCATGGGGGCGGGGCTCTGGCACAGCCCGGGGGCGGGGCAGCTCCTGGGGGCGGGGCTCTGGCACAGCCCGGGGGCGTGGCAGCTCCTGGGGGCGGGGCTCTGGCTCCATTGGGAGCCGGGGGCGGGGCAGCTCCTGGGGGCGGGGCTCTGGCACAGCCCGGGAGCGTGGCAGCTCCTGGGGGCGGGGCTCCGGCTCCATTGGGAGCCGGGGGCGGGGCAGCTCCTGGGAGTGGGGCTCTGGCACAGCCCGCGGGCGGGGCAGCTCCTGGGGGCGGGACTCTGGCTGATATAGGGGACGGGGCAGCTCCTGGGGGCGGGGCTCTGGCACAGCCCGGGGGCGGGGCATCTCCTGGTGGTGGGGCTCTGGCTCCATTGTGAGCCGGGGGCGGGGCAGCTCCTGGGGGCGGGGCAGCTCCTGGGGGCGGGGCTCTGGCACAGCCCGGGGGCGGGGCAGCTCCTGGGGGCGGGGCTCTGGCTCCATTGGGAGCAGCGGGCGTGGCAGCTCCTGGGAGCGGGGCTCTGGCATAGTGCGGGGGCGGGGCAGCTCCTGGGGGCGGGGCTATGGCTCCATTGGGAGCCGGGGGCGGGGCAGCTCCTGGGGGCGGGGCTCTGGCACAGCCCGGGGGCGTGGCAGCTCCTGGGGGCGGGGCTCCGGCTCCATTGGGAGCCGGGGGCGGGGCAGCTCCTGGGAGTGGGGCTCTGGCACAGCCCGCGGGCAGGGCAGCTCCTGGGGGCGGGACTCTGGCACATATAGGGGACGGGGCAGCTCCTGGGGGCGGGGCTCTGGCACAGCCCGGGGGCGGGGCATCTCCTGGTGGTGGGGCTCTGGCTCCATTGTGAGCCGGGGGCGGGGCAGCTCCTGGGGGCGGGGCTCTGGCACAGGCCGGGAGCAGGGCAGCTCCTGGGGGCGTGGCTCAGGCTCCATTGTGAGCCGGGGGCGGGGCACCGCATGGGGGCGGGGCTCTGGCACAGCCCGGGGGTGGAGCATCTCCTGGGGGCGGGGCTCTGGCACAGAGCGGGGACGGGGTAGATCCTGGGGGCGGGGCTCTGGCACAGGCCGGGAGCGGGGCAGCTCCTGGGGGCGGGGCTCAGGCTCCATTGTGAGCCAGGGGCGGGGCACCGCATGGGGGCGGGGCTCTGGCACAGCCCGGGGGCGGGGCAGATCCTGGGGGCGGGGCTCTGGCCCAGCCCGGAGGAGGGGCAGCTCCTGGGGGCGGGGCTCTGACAAAGCCCGAGAGCGGGGCAGCTCCTGGGGGCGGGGCTCTGGCACAGCCCGGGGGCGGGGCAGCTCCTGGGAGCGGGGCTCTGGCACAGAGCGGGGGCGGGTCAGCTCCTGGGGGCGGGGCTCTGGCTCCATTGGGAGCCGGGGGCGGGGCAGCTCCTGGGGGAGGGGCTCTGGCACAGAGCGGGTACGGGGCAGCTCCTGGGAGTGGGGCTCTGGCACAGCCCGCGGGCGGGGCAGCTCCTGGGGGCGGGTCTCTGGCACATATAGGGGGCGGGGCATCTCCTGGGGGCGGGGCTCTGGCACAGCCCGGGGGCGGGGCAGCTCCTGGGGGCGGGACTCTGGCACAGCCCGGGGGCGGGGCAGCTCCTGGGAGCGGGGCTCTGGCACAGAGCGGGGGCGGGTCAGCTCCTGGGGGCGGGGCTCTGGCTCCATTGGGAGCCGGGGCGGGGCAGCTCCTGGGGGAGGGGCTCTGGCACAGAGCGGGTACGGGGCAGCTCCTGGGAGTGGGGCTCTGGCACAGCCCGCGGGCGGGGCAGCTCCTGGGGGCGGGTCTCTGGCACATATAGGGGGCGGGGCATCTCCTGGGGGCGGGACTCTGGCACAAAGCGGGGACGGGGCAGCTCCTGGGGGCGGGGCTCTGGCATAGCACTGGGGAGCGGCAGCTCCTGGGGGCGGGGCTCTGGCACAAAGCGGGGACGGGGCAGCTCCTGGGGGCGGGGCTCTGGCTCCATTGTGAGCCAGGGGCGGGGCCGCTCCTGGGGGCGGGGCTCTGGCTCCATTGTGAGCCGGGGCGGGGCAGCTCCTGGGGGCGGGGCTCTGACACAGCCCGGGGGCGGGGCAGCTCCTGGGGGCGGGGCTCTGGCCGAGCCCGAGAGCGGGGCAGCTCCTGGGGGCTGGGCACTGGCCCAGCCTGGGGGCGGGGCAGCGCCTGGGGGCGGGGCTGTAGCCCCATTTTGACCCGGGGGCGGGGCAGCTCCTGGGGGCGGGGCTCTGGCTCCATTGGGAGCCGGGGCGGGGCAGCTCCTGGGGGCGGGGCTCTGGCACAGCCCGGGGGCGGGGCAGCTCCTGGGGGCGGGGCTCTGGCTCCATTGGGAGCCGCGGGCGGGGCAGCTCCTGGGGGCGGGGCTCTGGCACAGAGCGGGGACGGGGCAGCTCATGGGGGTGGGGCTCTTGCATAGCACGGGGGCGTGGCAGCTTCTGGGGGCGGGACTCTGGCACAAAGCGGGGACGGGGCAGCTCCTGGGGGCGGGGCTCTGGCATAGTACGGGGGCGGGGCAGCTCCTGGGGGCGGGGCTCTGGCACAAAGCGGGGACGGGGCAGCTCCTGCGGGCGGGGCTCTGGCTCCATTGTGAGCCAGGGACGGGGCCGCTCCTGGGGGCAGGGCTCCGGCACAGAGCGGGGACGGGGAAGCTCCTGGGGGCGAGGCTCAGGCTCCATTGTGAGCCGGGGACGGGGCACCGCATGGGGGCGGGGCTCTGGCACAGCCCGGGGGCGGGGCAGCTCCTGGGGGCGGGGCTCTGGCACAGCCCGGGGGCGTGGCAGCTCCTGGGGGCGGGGCTCTGGCTCCATTGGGAGCCGGGGGCGGGGCAGCTCCTGGGGGCGGGGCTCTGGCACAGCCCGGGGGCGTGGCAGCTCCTGGGGGCGGGGCTCTGGCACAGCCCGCGGGCGGGGCAGCTCCTGGGGGCGGGACTCTGGCAGATATAGGGGACGGGGCAGCTCCTGGGGGCGGGGCTCTGGCACAGCCCGGGGGCGGGGCATCTCCTGGTGGTGGGGCTCTGGCTCCATTGTGAGCCGGGGGCGGGGCAGCTCCTGGGGGCGGGGCAGCTCCTGGGGGCGGGGCTCTGGCACAGGCCGGGAGCAGGGCAGCTCCTGGGGGAGTGGCTCAGGCTCCATTGTGAGCCGGGGGCAGGGCACCGCATGGGGGCGGGGCTCTGGCACAGCCCGGGGGCGTGGCAGCTCCTGGGGGCGGGGCTCTGGCTCCATTGGGAGCCGGGGGCGGGGCAGCTCCTGGGGGCGGGGCTCTCGCACAGAGCGGGGACGGGGCAGCTCCTGGGAGTGGGGCTCTGGCACAGAGCGGGGACGGGGTAGATCCTGGGGGCGGGGCTCTGGCACAGAGCGGGGACGGGGCAGCTCCTGGGGGCGGGGCTCAGGCTCCATTGTGAGCCGGGGGCGGGGCACCGCATGGGGGCGGGGCTCTGGCACAGCCCGGGGGCGGGGCAGATCCTGGGGGCGGGGCTCTGGCCCAGCCCGGAGGATGGGCAGCTCCTGGGGGCTGGGCTCTGGCCCAGCCTGGGGGCGGGGCAGCGCCTAGGGGCGGGGCTCTAGCCCCACTTTGAGCCGAGGGCGGGGCAGCTCCTGGGGGCGGGGCTCTGGCACAGCCCGGGGGCGGGGCAGCTCCTGGGGGCGGGGCTCTGGCTCCATTGGGAGCCGCGGGCGGGGCAGCTCCTGGGGGCGGGGCTCTGGCACAGCCCGGGGGCGGGGCAGCTCCTGGGGGCGGGGCTCTGGCTCCATTGGGAGCAGCGGGCGTGGCAGCTTCTGGGGGCGGGACTCTGGCACAAAGCGGGGACGGGGCAGCTCCTGGGAGCGGGGCTCTGGCATAGTGCGGGGGCGGGGCAGCTACTGGGGGCGGGGCTATGGCTCCATTGGGAGCCGGGGGCGGGGCAGCTCCTGGGGGCGGGGCTCTGGCACAGCCCGGGGGCGTGGCAGCTCCTGGGGGCGGGGCTCCGGCTCCATTGGGAGCCGGGGGCGGGGCAGCTCCTGGGGAGTGGGGCTCTGGCACAGCCCGGGGGCGGGGCATCTCCTGGTGGTGGGGCTCTGGCTCCATTGTGAGCCGGGGGCGGGGCAGCTCCTGGGGGCGGGGCTCTGGCACAGGCCGGGAGCAGGGCAGCTCCTGGGGGCGTGGCTCAGGCTCCATTGTGAGCCGGGGGCGGGGCACCGCATGGGGGCGGGGCTCTGGCACAGCCCGGGGGTGGAGCATCTCCTGGGGGCGGGGCTCTGGCACAGGCCGGGAGCGGGGCAGCTCCTGGGGGCGGGGCTCTGACAAAGCCCGAGAGCGGGGCAGCTCCTGGGGGCTGGGCTCTGGCCCAGCCTGGGGGCGGGGCAGCGCCTAGGGGCGGGGCTGTAGCCCCACTTTGAGCCGAGGGCGGGGCAGCTCCTGGGGGCGGGGCTCTGGCACAGCCGGGGGCGGGGCAGCTCCTGGGGGCGGGGCTCTGGCTCCATTGTGAGCCGGGGGCGGGGCAGCTCCTGGGGGCGGGGCTCTGGCACAGGCCGGGAGCAGGGCAGCTCCTGGGGGCGTGGCTCAGGCTCCATTGTGAGCCCGGGGCGGGGCAGCTCCTGGGGGCAGGGCTCTGGCACAGCCCGGGGGCGGGGCAGCTCCTGGGGGCGGGACTCTGGCACAAAGTGGGGACAGGGCAGCTCCTGGGGGCGGGGCTCTGGCACAAAGCGGGGACGGGGCAGCGCCTGGGGGCGGGGCTCTGACACTGCCCGGGGGCGGGGCAGCTCCTGGAGGCGGGGCCCCGTCACAGCCCGGGGGCGGGGCAGCGCCTAGGGGCGGGGCTCTGGCACAGCCCGGGGGCGGGGCAGCTCCTGGGGACGGCGCTCTGGCACAGCCCGGGGGCTGGGCATCTCCTGGGGGCGGGGCTCTGGCACAGCCCGGGGGCGATGCAGCTCCTGGGGGCGGGGCTCTGGCACAGCCCGGGGGCGGGGCAGCTCCTGGGGGCGGGGCTCTGGCTCTATTGGGAGCCGGGGGCTGGGCATCTCCTGGGGGCGGGGCTCTGGCACAGCCCGGGGGCGGGGCAGCTCCTGGGGGCGGGGCTCTGGCTCTATTGGGAGCCGGGGGCTGGGCATCTCCTGGGGGCGGGGCTCTGACACTGCCCGGGGGCGGGGCAGCTCCTGGGGGCGGGTCTCTGGCACATATAGGGGGCGGGGCATCTCCTGGGGGCGGGGCTCTGGCACAGCCCGGGGGCGGGGCAGCTCCTGGGGGCGGGACTCTGGCACAAAGCGGGGACGGGGCAGCTCCTGGGGGCGGGGCTCTGGCATAGCACTGGGGAGCGGCAGCTCCTGGGGGCGGGGCTCTGGCACAAAGCGGGGACGGGGCAGCTCCTGGGGGCGGGGCTCTGGCTCCATTGTGAGCCAGGGGCGGGGCCGCTCCTGGGGGCGGGGCTCTGGCTCCATTGTGAGCCGGGGCGGGGCAGCTCCTGGGGGCGGGGCTCTGACACAGCCCGGGGGCGGGGCAGCTCCTGGGGGCGGGGCTCTGGCCGAGCCCGAGAGCGGGGCAGCTCCTGGGGGCTGGGCACTGGCCCAGCCTGGGGGCGGGGCAGCGCCTGGGGGCGGGGCTGTAGCCCCATTTTGACCCGGGGGCGGGGCAGCTCCTGGGGGCGGGGCTCTGGCTCCATTGGGAGCCGGGGCGGGGCAGCTCCTGGGGGCGGGGCTCTGGCACAGCCCGGGGGCGGGGCAGCTCCTGGGGGCGGGGCTCTGGCTCCATTGGGAGCCGCGGGCGGGGCAGCTCCTGGGGGCGGGGCTCTGGCACAGAGCGGGGACGGGGCAGCTCATGGGGGTGGGGCTCTTGCATAGCACGGGGGCGTGGCAGCTCTGGGGGCGGGACTCTGGCACAAAGCGGGGACGGGGGCAGTTCCTGGGGGCGGGGCTCTGGCATAGTACGGGGGCGGGGCAGCTCCTGGGGGCGGGGCTCTGGCACAAAGCGGGGACGGGGCAGCTCCTGCGGGCGGGGCTCTGGCTCCATTGTGAGCCAGGGACGGGGGCCGCTCCTGGGGGCAGGGCTCCGGCACAGAGCGGGGACGGGGCAGCTCCTGGGGGCGGGGCTCTGGCACAGCCCGGGGGCGGGGCATCTCCTGGTGGTGGGGCTCTGGCTCCATTGTGAGCCGGGGGCGGGGCAGCTCCTGGGGGCGGGGCAGCTCCTGGGGGCGGGGCTCTGGCACAGGCCGGGAGCAGGGCAGCTCCTGGGGGCGTGGCTCAGGCTCCATTGTGAGCCGGGGGCGGGGCACCGCATGGGGGCGGGGCTCTGGCACAGCCCGGGGGCGTGGCAGCTCCTGGGGGCGGGGCTCTGGCTCCATTGGGAGCCGGGGGCGGGGCAGCTCCTGGGGGCGGGGCTCTGGCACAGAGCGGGGACGGGGCAGCTCCTGGGAGTGGGGCTCTGGCACAGAGCGGGGACGGGGTAGATCCTGGGGGCGGGGCTCTGGCACAGGCCGGGAGCAGGGCAGCTCCTGGGGGCGTGGCTCAGGCTCCATTGTGAGCCGGGGGCGGGGCACCGCATGGGGGCGGGGCTCTGGCACAGCCCGGGGGCGGGGCAGATCCTGGGGGCGGGGCTCTGGCCCAGCCCGGAGGATGGGCAGCTCCTGGGGGCTGGGCTCTGGCCCAGCCTGGGGGCGGGGCAGCGCCTAGGGGCGGGGCTCTAGCCCCACTTTGAGCCGAGGGCGGGGCAGCTCCTGGGGGCGGGGCTCTGGAACAGCCCGGGGGCGGGGCAGCTCCTGGGGGCGGGGCTCTGGCTCCATTGGGAGCCGCGGGCGGGGCAGCTCCTGGGGGCGGGGCTCTGGCATAGCCCGGGGGCGGGGCAGCTCCTGGGGGCGGGGCTCTGGCTCCATTGGGAGCAGCGGGCGTGGCAGCTTCTGGGGGCGGGACTCTGGCACAAAGCGGCGACGGGGCAGCTCCTGGGAGCGGGGCTCTGGCATAGTGCGGGGGCGGGGCAGCTCCTGGGGGCGGGGCTATGGCTCCATTGGGAGCCGGGGGCGGGGCAGCTCCTGGGGGCGGCGCTCTGGCACATATAGGGGACGGGGCAGCTCCTGGGGGCGGGGCTCCGGCTCCATTGGGAGCCGGGGGCGGGGCAGCTCCTGGGAGTGGGGCTCTGGCACAGCCCGCGGGCAGGGCAGCTCCTGGGGGCGGGACTCTGGCACATATAGGGGACGGGGCAGCTCCTGGGGGCGGGGCTCTGGCACAGCCCGGGGGCGGGGCATCTCCTGGTGGTGGGGCTCTGGCTCCATTGTGAGCCGGGGGCGGGGCAGCTCCTGGGGGCGGGGCTCTGGCACAGGCCGGGAGCAGGGCAGCTCCTGGGGGCGTGGCTCAGGCTCCATTGTGAGCCGGGGGCGGGGCACCGCATGGGGGCGGGGCTCTGGCACAGCCCGGGGGTGGAGCATCTCCTGGGGGCGGGGCTCTGGCACAGAGCGGGGACGGGGTAGATCCTGGGGGCGGGGCTCTGGCACAGGCCGGGAGCGGGGCAGCTCCTGGGGGCGGGGCTCAGGCTCCATTGTGAGCCAGGGGCGGGGCACCGCATGGGGGCGGGGCTCTGGCACAGCCCGGGGGCGGGGCAGATCCTGGGGGCGGGGCTCTGGCCCAGCCCGGAGGAGGGGCAGCTCCTGGGGGCGGGGCTCTGACAAAGCCCGAGAGCGGGGCAGCTCCTGGGGGCTGGGCTCTGGCCCAGCCTGGGGGCGGGGCAGCGCCTAGGGGCGGGGCTGTAGCCCCACTTTGAGCCGAGGGCGGGGCAGCTCCTGGGGGCGGGGCTCTGGCACAGCCCGGGGGCGGGGCAGCTCCTGGGGGCGGGGCTCTGGCTCCATTGTGAGCCGGGGGCGGGGCAGCTCCTGGGGGCGGGGCTCTGGCACAGGCCGGGAGCAGGGCAGCTCCTGGGGGCGTGGCTCAGGCTCCATTGTGAGCCCGGGGCGGGGCAGCTCCTGGGGGCAGGGCTCTGGCACAGCCCGGGGGCGGGGCAGCTCCTGGGGGCGGGACTCTGGCACAAAGCGGGGACAGGGCAGCTCCTGGGGGCGGGGCTCTGGCACAAAGCGGGGACGGGGCAGCGCCTGGGGGCGGGGCTCTGACACTGCCCGGGGGCGGGGCAGCTCCTGGAGGCGGGGCCCCGTCACAGCCCGGGGGCGGGGCAGCGCCTAGGGGCGGGGCTCTGGCACAGCCCGGGGGCGGGGCAGCTCCTGGGGACGGGGCTCTGGCACAGCCCGGGGGCTGGGCATCTCCTGGGGGCGGGGCTCTGGCACAGCCCGGGGGCGATGCAGCTCCTGGGGGCGGGGCTCTGGCACAGCCCGGGGGCGGGGCAGCTCCTGGGGGCGGGGCTCTGGCTCTATTGGGAGCCGGGGGCTGGGCATCTCCTGGGGGCGGGGCTCTGGCACAGCCCGGGGGCGGGGCAGCTCCTGGGGGCGGGGCTCTGGCTCTATTGGGAGCCGGGGGGCTGGGCATCTCTCTGGGGCGGGGGCTCTGACACTGCCCGGGGGCGGGGCAGCTCCTGGAGGCGGGGCCCCGTCACAGCCCGGGGGCGGGGCAGCGCCTAGGGGCGGGCTCTGGCACAGCCCGGGGGCTGGGCATCTCCTGGGGGCGGGGCTCTGGCACAACCCGGGGGCTGGGCATCTCCTGGGGGCGGGGCTCTGGCACAGCCCGGGGCGGGGCAGCTCCTGGGAGCGGGGCTCTGGCACAGGCCGGGAGCGGGGCAGCTCCTGGGGGCGGGGCTCAGGCTCCCTTGTGAGCCGGGGGCGGGGCACCGCATGGGGGCGGGGCTCTGGCACAGCCCGGGGGCGGGGCAGATCCTGGGGGCGGGGCTCTGGCCCAGCCCCGGGGAGGGGCAGCTCCTGGGGGCGGGGCTCTGACACAGCCCGAGAGCGGGGCAGCTCCTGGGGGCTGGGCTCTGGCCCAGCCTGGGGGCGGGGCAGCGCCTAGGGGCGGGGCTCTAGCCCCACTTTGAGCCGAGGGCGGGGCAGCTGCTGGGGGCGGGGCTCTGGCACAGCCCGGGGGCGGGGCAGCTCCTGGGAGCGGGGCTCTGGCACAGAGCGGGGGCGGGTCAGCTCCTGGGGGCGGGGCTCTGGCTCCATTGGGAGCCGGGGGCGGGGCAGCTCCTGGGGGAGGGGCTCTGGCACAGAGCGGGTACGGGGCAGCTCCTGGGAGTGGGGCTCTGGCTCCATTGTGACCCGGGGCCGGGCAGCTCCTGGGGGCGGGGCTCTGACACAGCCCGGGGGCGGGGCAGCTCCTGGGGGCGGTGCTCTGGCCGAGCCCGAGAGCGGGTCAGCTCCTGGGGGCTGGGCACTGGCCCAGCCTGGGAGCGGGGCAGCGCCTGGGGGCGGGGCTGTAGCCCCATTTTGAGCCGGGGGCGGGGCAGCTCCTGGGGGCGGGGCTCTGGCTCCATTGGGAGCCGGGGCGGGGCAGCTCCTGGGGGCGGGGCTCTGGCCCAGCCCGAGAGCGGGGCAGCTCCTGGGGGCTGGGCTCTGGCCCAGCCCAGGGCGGGGGCAGCTCCTGGGGGCGGGGCTCTGGCCCAGCCCGAGAGCGGGGCAGCTCCTGGGGGCTGGGCTCTGGCCCAGCCTGGGGGCGAGGCAGCGCCTGGGGGCGGGGCTCTAGCCCCATTTTGAGCCGGGGGCGGGGCAGCTCCTGGGGGCGGTGCTCTGGCTCCATTGTGAGCCAGGGGCGGGGCAGCTCCTGGGGGCGGGGCTCTGGCCCAGCCCGGGTGCTGGGCAGCTCCTGGGGGCAGGGCTCTGGCACAGCCCGGGGGCGGGGCAGCTCCTGTGGGCGGGGCTCTGGCTCCATTGGGAGCCGTGGGCGGGGCAGCTCTTGGGGGCGGGGCTCTGGCATAGCACGGGGGCGGGGCAGCTCCTGGGGGCGGGACTCTGGCACAAAGCGGGGACGGGGCAGTTCCTGGGGGCGGGGCTCTGGCTCCATTGTGAGCCAGGTGCGGGGCCGCTCCTGGGGGCGGGGCTCTGGCTCCATTGTGAGCCGGGGGCGGGGCAGCTCCTGGGGGCGGGGCACCACATGGGGGCGGGGCTCTGGCACAGAGCGGGGGCGGGTCAGCTGCTGGGGGCGGGGCTCTGGCTCCATTGGGATCCGGGGGCGTGGCAGCTCCTGGGGGCAGGGCTCTGGCACAGCCCGGGGGCGGGGCATCTCCTGGGGGCGGGGCTCTGGCACAGGCCGGGAGCAGGGCAGCTCCTGGGGGCGTGGCTCAGGCTCCATTGTGAGCCAGGGGCGGGGCAGGTCCTGGGGGCAGGGCTCTGGCACAGGCCGGGAGCAGGGCAGCTCCTGGGGGCGTGGCTCAGGCTCCATTGTGAGCCAGGGGCGGGGCAGGTCCTGGGGGCAGGGCTCTGGCACAGCCCGGGGGCGGGGCAGCTCCTGGGGGCGGGGCTCTGGCACAGGCCGGAAGCGGGGAAGCTCCTGGGGGCGGGGCTCAGGCTCCATTGTGAGCCGGAGGCGGGGCAGCTCCTGGGGGCGGGGCTCTGGCACCTAGCGGGGGCGGGTCAGCTCCTGGGGGCGGTCCTCTGGCTCCATGGGGAGCCGGGGGCGTGGGCAGCTCCTGGGGCCGGGGCTCTGGCTCCATTGGGAGCCGGGGGCGGGGCAGCTCCTGGGGGCGGGGCTCTGGCACAGAGCGGGGACGGGGCAGCTCCTGGGAGTGGGGCTCTGGCACAGCCCGGGGGCGGGGCAGCTCCTGGGGGCGGGGCTCTGGCACAGAGCGGGGGCGGCTCAGCTCCTGGGGGCGGGGCTCTGGCTCCATGGGGAGCCGGGGGCGTGGCAGCTCCTGGGGGCGGGGCTCTGGCTCCATTGGGAGCCGGGGGCGGGGCAGCTCCTGGGGCGGGGCTCTGGCACAGAGCGGGGACGGGGCAGCTCCTGGGAGTGGGGCTCTGGCACAGCCGCGGGCGGGGCAGCTCCTGGGGGCGGGACTCTGGCACATATAGGGGACGGGGCAGCTCCTGGGGGCGGGGCTCTGGCACAGCCCGGGGGCGGGGCATCTCCTGGTGGTGGGGCTCTGGCTCCATTGTGAGCCGGGGGCGGGGCAGCTCCTGGGGGCGGGGCTCTGGCGCAGCCTGGGTGCTGGGCAGCTCCTGGGGGCGGGGCATCTCCTGGGGGCGGGGCTCTGGCACAGGCCGGGAGCAGGGCAGCTCCTGGGGGCGTGGCTCAGGCTCCATTGTGAGCCAGGGGCGGGGCAGGTCCTGGGGGTAGGGCTCTGGCACAGGCCGGGAGCAGGGCAGCTCCTGGGGGCGTGGCTCAGGCTCCATTGTGAGCCAGGGGCGGGGCAGGTCCTGGGGGCAGGGCTCTGGCACAGCCCGGGGGCGGGGCATCTCCTGGGGGCGGGGCTCTGGCACAGGCCGGGAGCAGGGCAGCTCCTGGGGGCGTGGCTCAGGCTCCATTGTGAGCCAGGGGCGGGGCAGGTCCTGGGGGCAGGGCTCTGGCACAGGCCGGGAGCAGGGCAGCTCCTGGGGGCGTGGCTCAGGCTCCATTGTGAGCCAGGGGCGGGGCAGGTCCTGGGGGCAGGGCTCTGGCACAGCCCGGGGGCGGGGCAGCTCGTGCGGGCAGGGCTCTGGCACACCCCAGGGGCGGGGCAGCTCCTGGGGGCGGGGCTCTGGCACAGGCCGGAAGCGGGGAAGCTCCTGGGGGCGGGGCTCAGGCTCCATTGTGAGCCGGAGGCGGGGCAGCTCCTGGGAGCGGGGCTCTGGCACAGAGCGGGGGCGGGTCAGCTCCTGGGGGCGGTCCTCTGGCTCCATGGGGAGCCGGGGGCGTGGCAGCTCCTGGGGGCGGGGCTCTGGCTCCATTGGGAGCCGGGGGCGGGGCAGCTCCTGGGGGCGTGGCTCTGGCACAGAGCGGGGACGGGGCAGCTCCTGGGAGTGGGGCTCTGGCTCCATGGGGAGCCGGGGGCGTGGCAGCTCCTGGGGGCGGGGCTCTAACACATATAGGGGACCGGGCAGCTCCTGGGGGCGGGGCTCTGGCACAGCCCGGGGGCGGGGCATCTCCTGGTGGTGGGGCTCTGGCTCCATTGTGAGCCGGGGGCGGGGCAGCTCCTGGGGGCGGGGCTCTGGCCCAGCCCGGGTGCTGGGAATCTCCTGGGGGCGGGGCTCTGGCACAGCCCGGGGGCGGGGCAGCTCCTGGGAGCGGGACTCTGGCACAGCCCGGGGGCGGGGCAGCTCCTGGGGGCGGGGCTCTGGCACAGAGCGGGGGCAGCTCAGCTCCTGGGGGCGGGGCTCTGGCTCCATGGGGAGCCGGGGGCGTGGCAGCTCCTGGGGGCGAGGCTCTGGCTCCATTGGGAGCCGGGGGCGGGGCAGCTCCTGGGGGCGGGGCTCTGGCACAGAGCGGGGACGGGGCAGCTCCTGGGAGTGGGGCTCTGGCACAGCCCGCGGGCGGGGCAGCTCCTGGGGGCGGGACTCTGGCACATATAGGGGACGGGGCATCTCCTGGTGGTGGGGCTCTGGCTCCATTGTGAGCCGGGGGCGGGGCAGCTCCTGGGGGCGGGGCTCTGGCCCAGCCCGGGTGCTGGGCAGCTCCTGGGGGCGGGGCATCTCCTGGGGGCGGGGCTCTGGCACAGGCCGGGAGCAGGGCAGCTCCTGGGGGCGTGGCTCAGGCTCCATTGTGGGCCGGGGGCGGGGCAGCTCCTGGGGGCAGGGCTTTTGCACAGCCCGGGGGCGGGGCAGCTCCTGAGGGCGGGACTCTGGCAAAAAGCGGGGACGGGGCAGCTCCTGGGGGCGGGGCTCTGGCATAGCACTGGGGAGCGGCAGCTCCTGGGGGCGGGGCTCTGGCACAGAGCGGGGGCAGCTCAGCTCCTGGGGGCGGGGCTCTGGCTCCATGGGGAGCCGGGGGCGTGGCAGCTCCTGGGGGCGGGGCTCTGGCTCCATTGGGAGCCGGGGGCGGGGCAGCTCCTGGGGCGGGGCTCTGGAACAGAGCGGGGACGGGGCAGCTCCTGGGAGTGGGGCTCTGGCACAGCCCGGGGGCGGGGCAGCTCCTGGGGGCGGGGCTCTGGCACAGAGCGGGGGCGGCTCAGCTCCTGGGGGCGGGGCTCTGGCTCCATGGGGAGCCGGGGGCGTGGCAGCTCCTGGGGGCGGGGCTCTGGCTCCATTGGGAGCCGGGGGCGGGGCAGCTCCTGGGGGCGGGGCTCTGGCACAGAGCGGGGACGGGGCAGCTCCTGGGAGTGGGGCTCTGGCACAGCCCGCGGGTGGGGCAGCTCCTGGGGGCGGGACTCTGGCACATATAGGTGACGGGGCAGCTCCTGGGGGCGGGGCTCTGGCACAGCCCGGGGGCGGGGCATCTCCTGGTGGTGGGGCTCTGGCTCCATTGTGAGCCGGGGGCGGGGCAGCTCCTGGGGGCGGGGCATCTCCTGGGGGCGGGGCTCTGGCACAGGCCGGGAGCAGAGCAGCTCCTGGGGGCGTGGCTCAGGCTCCATTGTGAGCCGGGGGCGGGGCAGCTCCTGGGGGCGGGGCTCTGGCACAGAGCGGGGACGGGGCAGCTCCTGGGAGTGGGGCTCTGGCACAGCCCGCGGGTGGGGCAGCTCCTGGGGGCGGGACTCTGGCACATATAGGTGACGGGGCAGCTCCTGGGGGCGGGGCTCTGGCACAGCCCGGGGGCGGGGCATCTCCTGGTGGTGGGGCTCTGGCTCCATTGTGAGCCGGGCGTGGGGCAGCTCCTGGGGGCGGGGCTCTGGCCCAGCCCGGATGCTGGGCAGCTCCTGGGGGCGGGACTCTGGCAAAAAGCGGGGACGGGGCAGCTCCTGGGGGCGGGGCTCTGGCATAGCACTGGGGAGCGGCAGCTCCTGGGGGCGGGTCTCTGGCACAAAGCGGGGACGGGGCAGCTCCTGGGGGCGGGGCTCTGGCATAGCACTGGGGAGCGGCAGCTCCTGGGGGCGGGTCTCTGGCACAAAGCGGGGACGGGGCAGCTCCTGGGGGCGGGGCTCTGGCTCTATTGTGAGCCAGGGGCGGGGCCGCTCCTGGGGGCGGGGCTCTGGCTCCATTGTGAGCCGGGGGCGGGGCAGCGCCTGGGGGCGGGGCTCTGGCACTGCCCGGGGGCGGGGCAGCTCCTGGGGGTGGGGCCCCGTCACAGCCCGGGGGCGGGGCAGCGCCTAGGGGCGGGGCTCTGGCACAGCCCAGGGGCGGGGCAGCTCCTGGGGGCGGGGCTAAGGCACAGTCCGGGGGCGGGGCAGCTCCTGGGGGCGGGGCTCTGGCCCAGCCCGGGGGCGGGGCAGCTCCTG
Organism: Chelydra serpentina; assembly: GCA_037349315.1. Classification (NCBI taxonomy): domain Eukaryota; kingdom Metazoa; phylum Chordata; order Testudines; family Chelydridae; genus Chelydra; species Chelydra serpentina. The sequence goes on from JBAIAC010000669.1 coordinate 211,692, forward strand.
GGGGCGGAGCAGCTCCTGGGGGCGGGGCTCTGACACAGCCCGGGGGCGGGGCAGCTCCTGGGGGCTGGGCTCTGGCACAGCCCGGGGGCGGTGCTCTGGCTCCATTGTGAGCCAGGGGCTTGGCAGCTCCTGGGGGCGGGGCTCTGGCCCCATTGTGAGCCGGGGGCGGGGCAGCTCCTGGGGGCGGGGCTCTAGCCCAGCACGGGTGCTGGGCAGCTCCTGGGGGCGGGGCATCTCCTGGGGGCGGGGCTCTGGCACAGGCCGGGAGCAGGGCAGCTCCTGGGGGCTTGGCTCAGGCTTCTTTGTGAGCCGGGGGTGGGGCAGCTCCTGGGGGCAGGGCTCTGGCACAGCCCGGGGGCGGGGCAGCCCCTGGGGGCGGGGCTCTGGCTCCTTTGGGAGCCGCGGGCGGGGCAGCTCTTGGGGGCGGGGTCTGGCACAGAGCGGGGACGGGGCATCTCCTGGGGGCGGGGCTCTGGCTCTATTGGGAGCTGGGGGAGTGGCAGCTCCTGGGGGCGGGGCTCTGGCACAGCCCGGGGGCGGGGCAGCTCCTGGGGGCGGGGCTCTGGCTCTATTGGGAGCCGGGGGCTGGGCATCTCCTGGGGGCGGGGCTCTGGCACAGCCCGGGGGCGGGGCAGCTCCTGGGGGCAGGGCTCTGGCACAGAGCGGGGGCGGGTCAGCTCTTGGGGGCGGGGCTCTGGCTCCATGGGGAGCCGGGGGCGTGGCAGCTCCTGGGGGCAGGGCTCTTGCACAGCCCGGGGGCGGGGCAGCTCCTGGGAGCGGGACTCTGGCACAAAGCGGGGACGGGGCAGCTCATGGGGGCGGGGCTCTTGCACAGCCCGGGGGCGGGGCATCTCCTGGGGGCGGGGCTCTGGCACAGAGCGGGGACGGGGTAGATCCTGGGGGCGGGGCTCTGGCACAGGCCGGGAGCGGGGCAGCTCCTAGGGGCGGGGCTCAGGCTCCATTGTGAGCCGGGTGCGGGGCACCGCATGGGGGCGAGGCTCTGGCACAGCCCGGGGGCGGGGCAGTTCCTGGGGGCGGGGCTCTGGCCCAGCCCGGGGGAGGGGCAGCTCCTGGGGGCGGGGCTCTGACACAGCCCGAGAGCGGGGCAGCTCCTGGGGGCTGGGCTCTGGCCCAGCCTGGGGGCGGGGCAGCGCCTAGGGGCGGGGCTCTAGCCCCACTTTGAGCCGAGGGCGGGGCAGCTCCTGGGGGCGGGGCTCTGACACAGCCCGGGGGCGGGGCAGCTCCTGGGGGCGGGGCTCTGGCTCCATGGGGAGCCGGGGGCGTGGGAGCTCCTGGGGGCGGGGCCCTGGCTCCATTGGGAGCCGGGGGCGGGGCAGCTCCTGGGGGCGGGGCTCTGGCACAGCCCGGGGGCGGGGCAGCTCCTGGGAGTGGGGCTCTGGCACAGCCCGCGGGCGGGGCAGCTCCTGGGGGCGGGACTCTGGCACATATAGGGGACGGGGCAGCTCCTGGGGGCAGGGCTCTGGCACAAAGCGGGGACGGGGCAGCTCCTGGGGGCGGGGCTCTGGCATAGCACTGGGGAGCGGCAGCTCCTGGGGGCGGGGCTCTGGCACAAAGCGGGGACGGGGCCGCTCCTGGGGGCGGGGCTCTGGCACAGCCCGGGGGCGGGGCATCTCCTGGGGGCGGGACTCTGGCACAGCCCGGGGGCGGGGCATCTCCTGGGGGCGGGGCTCTGGCACTGGCCCGGAGTGGGGCAGCTCCTGGGGGCGGGGCTCAGGCTCCATTGTGAGCCGGGGGCGGGGCACCGCATGGGGGCGGGGCTCTGGCACAGCCCGGGGGCGGGGCAGTTCCTGGCGGCGGGGCTCTGGCCCAGCCCGGGGGAGGGGCAGTTCCTGGGGGCGGGGCTCTGGCACAGCCCGGGGGCGGGGCAGTTCCTGGGGGCTGGGCTCTGGCCCAGCCTGGGGGCGGGGCAGCGCCTAGGGGCGGGGCTCTAGCCCCACTTTGAGCCGAGGGCGGGGCAGCTCCTGGGGGCGGGGCTCTGACACAGCCCGGGGGCGGGGCAGCTCCTGGGTGCGGGGCTCTGGCACAGAGCGGGGGCGGGTCAGCTCCTGGGGGCGGGGCTCTGGCTCCATGGGGAGCCGGGGGCGTGGGAGCTCCTGGGGGCGGGGCCCTGGCTCCATTGGGAGCCGGGGGCGGGGCAGCTCCTGGGGGCGGGGCTCTGGCACAGCCCGGGGGCGGGGCAGCTCCTGGGAGTGGGGCTCTGGCACAGCCCGCGGGCGGGGCAGCTCCTGGGGGCGGGGCTCTGGCACATATAGGGGACGGGGCAGCTCCTGGGGGCAGGGCTCTGGCACAGCCCGGGGGCGGGGCAGCTCCTCGGGACGGGACTCTGGCACAAAGCGGGGACGGGGCAGCTCCTGGGGGCGGGGCTCTGGCATAGCACTGGGGAGCGGCAGCTCCTGGGGGCGGGGCTCTGGCACAAAGCGGGGACGGGGCCGCTCCTGGGGGCGGGGCTCTGGCTCCATGGGGAGCCGGGGGCGTGGCAGCTCCTGGGGGCGGGGCTCTGGCTCCATTGGGAGCCGGGGGCGGGGCAGCTCCTGGGGGCGTGGCTCTGGCACAGAGCGGGGACGGGGCAGCTCCTGGGAGTGGGGCTCTGGCACAGCCCGGGGGCGGGGCAGCTCCTGGGGGCGGGGCTCTGGCTCCATTGTGAGCCAGGGGCGGGGCAGCTCCTGGGGGCGGGGCTCTGGCCCAGCCCGGGTGCTGGGCAGCTCCTGGGGGCAGGGCTCTGGCACAGCCCGGGGGCGGGGCAGCTCCTGTGGGCGGGGCTCTGGCTCCATTGGGAGCCGTGGGCGGGGCAGCTCTTGGGGGCGGGGCTCTGGCATAGCACGGGGGCGGGGCAGCTCCTGGGGGCGGGACTCTGGCACAAAGCGGGGACGGGGCAGTTCCTGGGGGCGGGGCTCTGGCTCCATTGTGAGCCAGGTGCGGGGCCGCTCCTGGGGGCGGGGCTCTGGCTCCATTGTGAGCCGGGGGCGGGGCAGCTCCTGGGGGCGGGGCTCTGGCCCAGCCCGGGTGCTGGGCAGCTCCTGGGGGCAGGGCTCTGGCACAGCCCGGGGGCGGGGCAGCTCCTGTGGGCGGGGCTCTGGCTCCATTGGGAGCCGTGGGCGGGGCAGCTCTTGGGGGCGGGGCTCTGGCATAGCACGGGGGCGGGGCAGCTCCTGGGGGCGGGACTCTGGCACAAAGCGGGGACGGGGCAGTTCCTGGGGGCGGGGCTCTGGCTCCATTGTGAGCCAGGTGCGGGGCCGCTCCTGGGAGCGGGACTCTGGCTCCATTGGGAGCCGGGGGCGGGGCAGCTCCTGGGGGCGGGGCTCTGGCACAAAGCGGGGACGGGGCAGCTCATGGGGGCGGGGCTCTGGCACAGCCCGGGGGCGGGGCATCTCCTGGGGGCGGGGCTCTGGCACAGAGCGGGGACGGGGTAGATCCTGGGGGCGGGGCTCTAGCACTGGCCCTGAGCGGGGCAGCTCCTGGGGGCGGGGCTCAGGCTCCATTTTGAGCCGGGGGCGGGGCACCGCATGGGGGCGGGGCTCTGGCACAGCCCGGGGGCGGGGCAGATCCTGGGGGCAGGGCTCTGGCCCAGCCCGGGGGAGGGGCAGCTCCTGGGGGCGGGGCTCTGACACAGCCCGAGAGCGGGGCAGCTCCTGGGGGCTGGGCTCTGGCCCAGCCTGGGGGCGGGGCAGCGCCTAGGGGCGGGGCTCTAGCCCCACTTTGAGCTGAGGGCGGGGCACCTCCTGGGGGCGGGACTCTGGCACAGCCCGCGGGCGGGGCAGCTCCTGGGGGCGGGACTCTGGCACATATAGGGGACGGGGCAGCTCCTGGGGGCAGGGCTCTGGCACAGCCCGGGGGCGGGGCAGCTCCTGGGGGCGGGACTCTGGCACAAAGCGGGGACGGGGCAGCTCCTGGGGGCGGGGCTCTGACACAGCCCGAGAGCGGGGCAGCTCCTGGGGGCTGGGCTCTGGCCCAGCCTGGGGGCGGGGCAGCGCCTAGGGGCGGGGCTCTAGCCCCACTTTGAGCCGAGGGCGGGGCAGCTCCTGGGGGCGGGGCTCTGACACAGCCCGGGGGCGGGGCAGCTCCTGGGGGCGGGGCTCTGGGTCCATGGGGAGCCGGGGGCGTGGGAGCTCCTGGGGGCGGGGCCCTGGCTCCATTGGGAGCCGGGGGCGGGGCAGCTCCTGGGGGCGGGGCTCTGGCACAGCCCGGGGGCGGGGCAGCTCCTGGGAGTGGGGCTCTGGCACAGCCCGCGGGCGGGGCAGCTCCTGGGGGCGGGACTCTGGCACATATAGGGGACGGGGCAGCTCCTGGGGGCAGGGCTCTGGCACAAAGCGGGGACGGGGCAGCTCCTGGGGGCGGGGCTCTGGCATAGCACTGGGGAGCGGCAGCTCCTGGGGGCGGGGCTCTGGCACAAAGCGGGGACGGGGCCGCTCCTGGGGGCGGGGCTCTGGCACAGCCCGGGGGCGGGGCATCTCCTGGGGGCGGGACTCTGGCACAGCCCGGGGGCGGGGCATCTCCTGGGGGCGGGGCTCTGGCACTGGCCCGGAGTGGGGCAGCTCCTGGGGGCGGGGCTCAGGCTCCATTGTGAGCCGGGGGCGGGGCACCGCATGGGGGCGGGGCTCTGGCACAGCCCGGGGGCGGGGCAGTTCCTGGGGGCGGGGCTCTGGCCCAGCCCGGGGGAGGGGCAGCTCCTGGGGGCGGGGCTCTGACACATCCCGAGAGCGGGGCAGCTCCTGGGGGCTGGGCTCTGGCCCAGCCTGGGGGCGGGGCAGCGCCTAGGGGCGGGGCTCTAGCCCACTTCGAGCCGAGGGCGGGGCAGCTCCTGGGGGCGGGGCTCTGACACAGCCCGGGGGCGGGGCAGCTCCTGGGTGCGGGGCTCTGGCACAGAGCGGGGGCGGGTCAGCTCCTGGGGGCGGGGCTCTGGCTCCATGGGGAGCCGGGGGCGTGGGAGCTCCTGGGGGCGGGGCCCTGGCTCCATTGGGAGCCGGGGGCGGGGCAGCTCCTGGGGGCGGGGCTCTGGCACAGCCCGGGGGCGGGGCAGCTCCTGGGGGCGGGGCTCTGGCACAGCCCGCGGGCGGGGCAGCTCCTGGGGGCGGGGCTCTGGCACATATAGGGGACGGGGCAGCTCCTGGGGGCAGGGCTCTGGCACAGCCCGGGGGCGGGGCAGCTCCTCGGGACGGGACTCTGGCACAAAGCGGGGACGGGGCAGCTCCTGGGGGCGGGGCTCTGGCATAGCACTGGGGAGCGGCAGCTCCTGGGGGCGGGGCTCTGGCACAAAGCGGGGACGGGGCCGCTCCTGGGGGCGGGGCTCTGGCTCCATGGGGAGCCGGGGGCGTGGCAGCTCCTGGGGGCGGGGCTCTGGCACAGCCCGGGGGCGGGGCAGTTCCTGGGGGCGGGGCTCTGGCCCAGCCCGGGGGAGGGGCAGCTCCTGGGGGCGGGGCTCTGACACATCCCGAGAGCGGGGCAGCTCCTGGGGGCTGGGCTCTGGCCCAGACTGGGGGCGGGGCAGCGCCTAGGGGCGGGGCTCTAGCCCCACTTTGAGCCGAGGGCGGGGCAGCTCCTGGGGGCGGGGCTCTGACACAGCCCGGGGGCGGGGCAGCTCCTGGGTGCGGGGCTCTGGCACAGAGCGGGGGCGGGTCAGCTCCTGGGGGCGGGGCTCTGGCTCCATGGGGAGCCGGGGGCGTGGGAGCTCCTGGGGGCGGGGCCCTGGCTCCATTGGGAGCCGGGGGCGGGGCAGCTCCTGGGGGCGGGGCTCTGGCACAGCCCGGGGGCGGGGCAGCTCCTGGGAGTGGGGCTCTGGCACAGCCCGCGGGCGGGGCAGCTCCTGGGGGCGGGGCTCTGGCACATATAGGGGACGGGGCAGCTCCTGGGGGCAGGGCTCTGGCACAGCCCGGGGGCGGGGCAGCTCCTCGGGACGGGACTCTGGCACAAAGCGGGGACGGGGCAGCTCCTGGGGGCGGGGCTCTGGCATAGCACTGGGGAGCGGCAGCTCCTGGGGGCGGGGCTCTGGCACAAAGCGGGGACGGGGCCGCTCCTGGGGGCGGGGCTCTGGCTCCATGGGGAGCCGGGGGCGTGGCAGCTCCTGGGGGCGGGGCTCTGGCTCCATTGGGAGCCGGGGGCGGGGCAGCTCCTGGGGGCGTGGCTCTGGCACAGAGCGGGGACGGGGCAGCTCCTGGGAGTGGGGCTCTGGCACAGCCCGGGGGCGGGGCAGCTCCTGGGGGCGGGGCTCTGGCACAGAGCGGGGGCGGCTCAGCTCCTGGGAGTGGGGCTCTGGCACAGCCCGCGGGCGGGGCAGCTCCTGGGGGCGGGACACTGGCACATATAGGGGACGGGGCAGCTCCTGGGGGCGGGGCTCTGGCACAGCCCGGGGGCGGGGCAGCTCCTGGGGGCGGGGCAGCTCCTGGGGGCGGTGCTCTGACACAGCCCGGGGGCGGGGCAGCTCCTGGGGGCGGGGCTCTGGCCCAGCCCGAGAGCGGGGCAGCTCCTGGGTGCTGAGCTCTGGCACAGCCCCGGGGGCGGTGCTCTGGCTCCATTGTGAGCCAGGGGCGGGGCAGCTCCTGGGGGCGGGGCTCTGGCCCCATTGTGAGCCGGGGGCGGGGCAGCCCCTGGGGGCGGGGCTCTGGCCCAGCCCGGGTGCTGGGAATCTCCTGGGGGCGGGGCTCTGGCACAGCCCGGGGGCTGGGCATCTCCTGGGGGCGGGGCTCTGGCACAGCCCGGGGGCGGGGCAGCTCCTGGGAGCGGGACTCTGGCTCCATTGGGAGCCGGGGGCGGGGCAGCTCCTGGGGGCGGGGCTCTGGCACAAAGCGGGGACGGGGCAGCTCATGGGGGCGGGGCTCTGGCACAGCCCGGGGGCGGGGCATCTCCTGGGGGCGGGGCTCTGGCACAGAGCGGGGACGGGGTAGATCCTGGGGGCGGGGCTCTAGCACTGGCCCTGAGCGGGGCAGCTCCTGGGGGCGGGGCTCAGGCTCCATTTTGAGCCGGGGGCGGGGCACCGCATGGGGGCGGGGCTCTGGCACAGCCCGGGGGCGGGGCAGATCCTGGGGGCAGGGCTCTGGCCCAGCCCGGGGGAGGGGCAGCTCCTGGGGGCGGGGCTCTGACACAGCCCGAGAGCGGGGCAGCTCCTGGGGGCTGGGCTCTGGCCCAGCCTGGGGGCGGGGCAGCGCCTAGGGGCGGGGCTCTAGCCCCACTTTGAGCTGAGGGCGGGGCACCTCCTGGGGGCGGGACTCTGGCACAGCCCGCGGGCGGGGCAGCTCCTGGGGGCGGGACTCTGGCACATATAGGGGACGGGGCAGCTCCTGGGGGCAGGGCTCTGGCACAGCCCGGGGGCGGGGCAGCTCCTGGGGGCGGGACTCTGGCACAAAGCGGGGACGGGGCAGCTCCTGGGGGCGGGGCTCTGGCATAGCACTGGGGAGCGGCAGCTCCTGGGGGCGGGTCTCTGGCACAAAGCGGGGACGGGGCAGCTCCTGGGGGCGGGGCTCTGGCTCTATTGTGAGCCAGGGGCGGGGCCGCTCCTGGGGGCGGGGCTCTGGCTCCATTGTGAGCCGGGGGCGGGGCAGCGCCTGGGGGCGGGGCTCTGGCACTGCCCGGGGGCGGGGCAGCTCCTGGGGGTGGGGCCCCGTCACAGCCCGGGGGCGGGGCAGCGCCTAGGGGCGGGGCTCTGGCACAGCCCAGGGGCGGGGCAGCTCCTGGGGGCGGGGCTAAGGCACAGTCCGGGGGCGGGGCAGCTCCTGGGGGCGGGGCTATGGCTCCATTGGGAGCCGGGTGCGGGGCAGCTCTTGGGGGCGGGGCTCTGGCACAGTCCGGGGGCGGGGCAGATCCTGGGGGCGGGGCTCTGGCCCTGCCCGAGAGCGGGGCAGCTCCTGGGGGCTGGGCTCATGCCGAGCCCGGGGGGGGCAGCTCCTGGGGGCGGGGCTCTGTCCCTGCCCGAGAGCGGGGCAGCTCCTGGGGGCGGGGCTCTAGCCCCATTTTGAGCCGGGGGCGGGGCAGCTCCTGGGGGCGGGGCTCTGGCACAGCCCGGGGGCGGTGCATCTCCTGGGGGCGGTGCTCTGGCTAAATTGTGAGCCAAGGGCGGGGCAGCTCCTGGGGGCGGGGCTCTGGCCCAGCCCGAGAGCGGGGCAGCTCCTTCGGGCGGTGCTCTGGCTCCATTGTGATCCAGGGGCGGGGCAGCTCCTGGGGGCTTGGCTCTGGCCCAGCCCGGGGGCGGGGCAGCTCCTGGGGGCGGGGCAGCTCCTGGGGGCGGGGCTCTGACACAGCCCGGGGGCGGGGCAGCTCCTGGGGGCTGGGCTCTGGCACAGCCCGGGGGCGGTGCTCTGGCTCCATTGTGAGCCAGGGGCTTGGCAGCTCCTGGGGGCGGGGCTCTGGCCCCATTGTGAGCCGGGGGCGGGGCAGCTCCTGGGGGCGGGGCTCTAGCCCAGCACGGGTGCTGGGCAGCTCCTGGGGGCGGGGCATCTCCTGGGGGCGGGGCTCTGGCACAGGCCGGGAGCAGGGCAGCTCCTGGGGGCGTGGCTCAGGCTTCTTTGTGAGCCGGGGGTGGGGCAGCTCCTGGGGGCAGGGCTCTGGCACAGCCCGGGGGCGGGGCAGCCCCTGGGGGCGGGGCTCTGGCTCCTTTGGGAGCCGCGGGCGGGGCAGCTCCTGGGGGCGGGGTCTGGCACAGAGCGGGGACGGGGCATCTCCTGGGGGCGGGGCTCTGGCTCTATTGGGAGCCGGGGGAGTGGCAGCTCCTGGGGGCGGGGCTCTGGCACAGCCCGGGGGCGGGGCAGCTCCTGGGGGCGGGGCTCTGGCTCTATTGGGAGCCGGGGGCTGGGCATCTCCTGGGGGCGGGGCTCTGGCACAGCCCGGGGGCGGGGCAGCTCCTGGGGGCAGGGCTCTGGCACAGAGCGGGGGCGGGTCAGCTCTTGGGGGCGGGGCTCTGGCTCCATGGGGAGCCGGGGGCGTGGCAGCTCCTGGGGGCAGGGCTCTTGCACAGCCCGGGGGCGGGGCAGCTCCTGGGAGCGGGACTCTGGCACAAAGCGGGGACGGGGCAGCTCATGGGGGCGGGGCTCTGGCACAGCCCGGGGGCGGGGCATCTCCTGGGGGCGGGGCTCTGGCACAGAGCGGGGACGGGGTAGATCCTGGGGGCGGGGCTCTGGCTCAGGCCGGGAGCGGGGCAGCTCCTAGGGGCGGGGCTCAGGCTCCATTGTGAGCCGGGTGCGGGGCACCGCATGGGGGCGAGGCTCTGGCACAGCCCGGGGGCGGGGCAGTTCCTGGGGGCGGGGCTCTGACACAGCCCGAGAGCGGGGCAGCTCCTGGGGGCTGGGCTCTGGCCCAGCCTGGGGGCGGGGCAGCGCCTAGGGGCGGGGCTCTAGCCCCACTTTGAGCCGAGGGCGGGGCAGCTCCTGGGGGCGGGGCTCTGACACAGCCCGGGGGCGGGGCAGCTCCTGGGGGCGGGGCTCTGGCTCCATGGGGAGCCGGGGGCGTGGGAGCTCCTGGGGGCGGGGCCCTGGCTCCATTGGGAGCCGGGGGCGGGGCAGCTCCTGGGAGTGGGGCTCTGGCACAGCCCGCGTGCGGGGCAGCTCCTGGGGGCGGGACTCTGGCACATATAGGGGACGGGGCAGCTCCTGGGGGCAGGGCTCTGGCACAAAGCGGGGACGGGGCAGCTCCTGGGGGCGGGGCTCTGGCATAGCACTGGGGAGCGGCAGCTCCTGGGGGCGGGGCTCTGGCACAAAGCGGGGACGGGGCCGCTCCTGGGGGCGGGGCTCTGGCACAGCCCGGGTCGGGGCATCTCCTGGGGGCGGGGCTCTGGCACAGCCCGGGGGCGGGGCATCTCCTGGGGGCGGGGCTCTGGCACTGGCCCGGAGTGGGGCAGCTCCTGGGGGCGGGGCTCTGGCTCCATTGTGAGCCGGGGGCGGGGCACCGCATGGGGGCGGGGCTCTGGCACAGCCCGGGGGCGGGGCAGTTCCTGGGGGCGGGGCTCTGGCCCAGCCCGGGGGAGGGGCAGCTCCTGGGGGCGGGGCTCTGACACATCCCGAGAGCGGGGCAGCTCCTGGGGGCTGGGCTCTGGCCCAGCCTGGGGGCGGGGCAGCGCCTAGGGGCGGGGCTCTAGCCCCACTTTGAGCCGAGGGCGGGGCAGCTCCTGGGGGCGGGGCTCTGACACAGCCCGGGGGCGGGGCAGCTCCTGGGTGCGGGGCTCTGGCACAGAGCGGGGGCGGGTCAGCTCCTGGGGGCGGGGCTCTGGCTCCATGGGGAGCCGGGGGCGTGGGAGCTCCTGGGGGCGGGGCCCTGGCTCCATTGGGAGCCGGGGGCGGGGCAGCTCCTGGGGGCGGGGCTCTGGCACAGCCCGGGGGCGGGGCAGCTCCTGGGAGTGGGGCTCTGGCACAGCCCGCGGGCGGGGCAGCTCCTGGGGGCGGGGCTCTGGCACATATAGGGGACGGGGCAGCTCCTGGGGGCAGGGCTCTGGCACAGCCCGGGGGCGGGGCAGCTCCTCGGGACGGGACTCTGGCACAAAGCGGGGACGGGGCAGCTCCTGGGGGCGGGGCTCTGGCATAGCACTGGGGAGCGGCAGCTCCTGGGGGCGGGGCTCTGGCACAAAGCGGGGACGGGGCCGCTCCTGGGGGCGGGGCTCTGGCTCCATGGGGAGCCGGGGGCGTGGCAGCTCCTGGGGGCGGGGCTCTGGCTCCATTGGGAGCCGGTGGCGGGGCAGCTCCTGGGGGCGTGGCTCTGGCACAGAGCGGGGACGGGGCAGCTCCTGGGAGTGGGGCTCTGGCACAGCCCGCGGGCGGGGCAGCTCCTGGGGGCGGGACACTGGCACAGCCCGGGGGCGGGGCATCTCCTGGTGGTGGGGCTCTGGCTCCATTGTGAGCCGGGGGCGGGGCAGCTCCTGGGGGCGGGGCTCTGGCCCAGCCCGGGTGCTGGGCAGCTCCTGGGGGCGGGGCATCTCCTGGGGGCGGGGCTCTGGCACAGGCCGGGAGCAGAGCAGCTCCTGGGGGCGTGGCTCAGGCTCCATTGTGAGCCGGGGGCGGGGCAGCTCCTGGGGGCAGGGCTCTGGCACAGCCCGGGGGCGGGGGAGCTCCTGGGGGCGGGACTCTGGCACAAAGCGGGGACGGGGCAGCTCCTGGGGGCGGGGCTCTGGCACAAAGCGGGGACGGGGCAGCTCCTGGGGGCGGGGCTCTGACACAGCCCGAGAGCGGGGCAGCTCCTGGGGGCTGGGCTCTGGCCCAGCCTGGGGGCGGGGCAGCGCCTAGGGGCGGGGCTCTAGCCCCACTTTGAGCTGAGGGCGGGGCACCTCCTTGGGGCGGGACTCTGGCACAGCCCGCGGGCGGGGCAGCTCCTGGGGGCGGGACTCTGGCACATATAGGGGACGGGGCAGCTCCTGGGGGCAGGGCTCTGGCACAGCCCGGGGGCGGGGCAGCTCCTGGGGGCGGGACTCTGGCACAAAGCGGGGACGGGGCCGCTCCTGGGGGCGGGGCTCTGGCTCCATGGGGAGCCGGGAGCGTGGCAGCTCCTGGGGGCGGGGCTCCGGCTCCATTGTGAGCCGGGGGCGGGGCAGCTCCTGGCTGCGGGGCTCTGGCACAGAGCGGGGACGGGGCAGCTCCTGGGAGTGGGGCTCTGGCACAGCCCGGGGGCGGGGCAGCTCCTGGGGGCGGGGCTCTGGCACAGAGCGGGGGCGGCTCAGCTCCTGGGGGCGGGGCTCTGGCTCCATGGGGAGCCGGGGGCGTGGCAGCTCCTGGGGGCGGGGCTCTGGCTCCATTGGGAGCCGGGGGCGGGGCAGCTCCTGGGGGCGGGGCTCTGGCACAGAGCGGGGACGGGGCAGCTCCTGGGAGTGGGGCTCTGGCACAGCCCGCGGGTGGGGCAGCTCCTGGGGGCGGGACTCTGGCACATATAGGGGACGGGGCAGCTCCTGGGGGCGGGGCTCTGGCACAGCCCGGGGGCGGGGCATCTCCTGGTGGTGGGGCTCTGGCTCCATTGTGAGCCGGGGGCGGGGCAGCTCCTGGGGGCGGGGCTCTGGCCCAGCCCGGGTGCTGGGCAGCTCCTGGGGGCGGGGCATCTCCTGGGGGCGTGGCTCTGGCACAGGCCGGGAGCAGAGCAGCTCCTGGGTGCGTGGCTCAGGCTCCATTGTGAGCCAGGGGCGGGGCCGCTCCTGGGGGCGGGGCTCTGGCTCCATTGTGAGCCGGAGGCGGGGCAGCGCCTGGGGGCGGGGCCCCGTCACAGCCCGGGGGCGGGGCAGCGGCTAGGGGCGGGGCTCTGCCACAGCCCGGGGGCGGGGCAGCTCCTGGGGGCTGGGCTAAGGCACAGTCCGGGGGCGGGGCAGCTCCTGGGGGCGGGGCTCTGGCACAGAGCGGGGACGGGGCAGCTCCTGGGAGTGGGGCTCTGGCACAGCCCGCGGGTGGGGCAGCTCCTGGGGGCGGGACTCTGGCACATATAGGGGGCGGGGCAGCTCCTGGGGGCAGGGCTCTGGCACAGCTCGGGGGCGGGGGAGCTCCTGGGGGCGGGACTCTGGCACAAAGCGGGGACGGGGCAGCTCCTGGGGGCGGGGCTCTGGCACAAAGCGGGGACGGGGCAGCTCCTGGGGGCGGGGCTCTGGCTCCATTGTGAGCCAGGGGCGGGGCCGCTCCTGGGGGCGGGGCTCTGGCTCCATTGTGAGCCGGAGGCGGGGCAGCGCCTGGGGGCGGGGCCCCGTCACAGCCCGGGGGCGGGGCAGCGGCTAGGGGCGGGGCTCTGCCACAGCCCGGGGGCGGGGCAGCTCCTGGGGGCTGGGCTAAGGCACAGTCCGGGGGCGGGGCAGCTCCTGGGGGCGGGGCTCTGGCTCCGTTGGGAGCCGGGGGTGGGGCAGCTCTTGGGGGCGGGGCTCTGGCACAGTCCGGGGGCGGGGCAGATCCTGGGGGCGGGGCTCTGGCCCAGCCCGGGGGAGGGGCAGCTCCTGGGGGCGGGGCTCTGACACAGCCCGGGGGCGGGGCAGCTCCTGGGGGCGGGGCTCTGGCCCAGCCCGAGAGCGGGGCAGCTCCTGGGGGCTGGGCTCTGGCCCAGCCCGAGAGCGGGGCAGCTCCTGGGGGCGGGGCTCTGGCCCAGCCCGAGAGCGGGGCAGCTCCTGGGGGCGGGGCTCTAGCCCCATTTTGAGCCGGGGGCGGGGCAGCTCCTGGGGGCGGGGCTCTGGCACAGCCAGGGGGCGGTGCATCTCCTGGGGGCGGTGCTCTGGCTCCATTGTGAGCCAGGGGCGGGGCAGCTCCTGGGGGCGGGGCTCTGGCCCAGCCCGGGGGCGGGGCAGCTCCTGGGGGCGGGGCAGCTCCTGGGGGCGGTGCTCTGACACAGCCCGGGGGCGGGGCAGCTCCTGGGGGCGGGGCTCTGGCCCAGCCCGAGAGCGGGGCAGCTCCTTGGTGCTGAGCTCTGGCACAGCCCGGGGGCGGTGCTCTGGCTCCATTGTGAGCCAGGGGCGGGGCAGCTCCTGGGGGCGGGGCTCTGGCCCCATTGTGAGCCGGGTCCGGGGCAGCTCCTGGGGGCCGGGCTCTGGCTCCATTGTGAGCCGGAGGCGGGGCAGCGCCTGGGGGCGGGGCCCCGTCACAGCCCGGGGGCGGGGCAGCGGCTAGGGGCGGGGCTCTGCCACAGCCCGGGGGCGGGGCAGCTCCTGGGGGCTGGGCTAAGGCACAGTCCGGGGGCGGGGCAGCTCCTGGGGGCGGGGCTCTGGCTCCGTTGGGAGCCGGGGGTGGGGCAGCTCTTGGGGGCGGGGCTCTGGCACAGTCCGGGGGCGGGGCAGATCCTGGGGCCGGGGCTCTGGCCCAGCCCGGGGGAGGGGCAGCTCCTGGGGGCGGGGCTGTGGCCCAGCCCGGGTGCTGGGAATCTCCTGGTGGCGGGGCTCTGGAACAGCCCGGGGGCGGGGCAGCTCCTGGGAGCGGGACTCTGGCTCCATTGGGAGCCGGGGGCGTGGCAGCTCCTGGGGGCGGGGCTCTGGCTCCATTGGGAGCCGGGGGCGGGGCAGCTCCTGGGGGCGGGGCTCTGGCACAAAGCGGGGACGGGGCAGCTCCTGGGGGCGGGGCTCTGGCTCCATGGGGAGCCGGGGGCGTGGCAGCTCATGGGGGCGGGGCTCTGGCTCCATTGGGAGCCGGGGGCGGGGCAGCTCCTGGGGGCGGGGCTCTGGCACAGCCCGGGGGCGGGGCAGCTCCTGGGGGCGGGGCTCTGGCTCCATGGGGAGCCGGGGGCGTGGCAGCTCCTGGGGGCGGGGCTCTGGCTCCATTGGGAGCCGGGGGCGGGGCAGCTCCTGGGGGCGGGGCTGTGGCCCAGCCCGGGGGCGGGGCAGCTCCTTGGGGCGGGGCTCTGGCATAGCACTGGGGAGCGGCAGCTCCTGGGGGCGGGGCTCTGGCACAAAGCGGGGACGGGGCCGCTCCTGGGGGCGGGGCTCTGGCTCCATGGGGAGCCGGGGGCGTGGCAGCTCCTGGGGGCGGGGCTCTGGCTCCATTGGGAGCCGGGGGCGGGGCAGCTCCTGGGGGCGGGGCTCTGGCACAGCCCGGGGGCGGGGCAGCTCCTGGGGGCGGGGCTCTGGCACAGAGCGGGGGCGGCTCAGCTCCTGGGGGCGGGGCTCTGGCTCCATGGGGAGCCGGGGGCGTGGCAGCTCCTGGGGGCGGGGCTCTGGCTCCATTGGGAGCCGGGGGCGGGGCAGCTCCTGGGGGCTGGGCTCTGGCACAGAGCGGGGACGGGGCAGCTCCTGGGAGTGGGGCTCTGGCACAGCCCGCGGGCGGGGCAGCTCCTGGTGGTGGGGCTCTGGCTCCATTGTGAGCCAGGCGCGGGGCAGCTCCTGGGGGCGGGGCTCTGGCCCAGCCCGGCTGCTGGGCAGCTCCTGGGGGCGGGGCATCTCCTGGGGGCGGGGCTCTGGCACAGGCCGGGAGCAGGGCAGCTCCTGGGGGCGTGGCTCAGGCTCCATTGTGAGCCAGGGGCGGGGCAGCTCCTGGGGGCAGGGCTTTTGCACAGCCCGGGGGCGGGGCAGCTCCTGAGGGCGGGACTCTGGCAAAAAGCGGGGACGGGGCAGCTCCTGGGGGCGGGTCTCTGGCACAAAGCGGGGACGGGGCAGCTCCTGGGGGCGGGGCTCTGGCTCTATTGTGAGCCAGGGGCGGGGCCGCTCCTGGGGGCGGGGCTCTGGCTCCATTGTGAGCCGGGGGCGGGGCAGCGCCTGGGGGCGGGGCTCTGGCACTGCCCGGGGGCGGGGCAGCTCCTGGGGGTGGGGCCCCGTCACAGCCCGGGGGCGGGGCAGCGCCTAGGGGCGGGGCTCTGGCACAGCCCAGGGGCGGGGCAGCTCCTGGGGGCGGGGCTAAGGCACAGTCCGGGGGCGGGGCAGCTCCTGGGGGCGGGGCTATGGCTCCATTGGGAGCCGGGTGCGGGGCAGCTCTTGGGGGCGGGGCTCTGGCACAGTCCGG
Organism: Chelydra serpentina; assembly: GCA_037349315.1. Classification (NCBI taxonomy): domain Eukaryota; kingdom Metazoa; phylum Chordata; order Testudines; family Chelydridae; genus Chelydra; species Chelydra serpentina. Next base: position 227,066 of record JBAIAC010000669.1, read on the forward strand.
GGGCGGGGCAGATCCTGGGGGCGGGTCTCTGGCCCAGCCCGAGAGCGGGGCAGCTCCTGGGGGCTGGGCTCATGCCGAGCCCGGGGGGGGGGCAGCTCCTGGGGGCGGGGCTCTGTCCCAGCCCGAGAGCGGGGCAGCTCCTGGGGGCGGGGCTCTAGCCCCATTTTGAGCCGGGGGCGGGGCAGCTCCTGGGGGCGGGGCTCTGGCACAGCCCGGGGGCGGTGCATCTCCTGGGGGCGGTGCTCTGGCTAAATTGTGAGCCAAGGGCGGGGCAGCTCCTGGGGGCGGGGCTCTGGCCCAGCCCGAGAGCGGGGCAGCTCCTTGGGGCGGTGCTCTGGCTCCATTGTGATCCAGGGGCGGGGCAGCTCCTGGGGGCGGGGCTCTGGCCCAGCCCGGGGGCGGGGCAGCTCCTGGGGGCGGGGCAGCTCCTGGGGGCGGGGCTCTGACACAGCCCGGGGGCGGGGCAGCTCCTGGGGGCGGGGCTCTGGCCCAGCCCGAGAGCGGGGCAGCTCCTGGGGGCTGGGCTCTGGCACAGCCCGGGGGCGGTGCTCTGGCTCCATTGTGAGCCAGGGGCGGGACAGCTCCTGGGGGCGGGGCTCTGGCCCCATTGTGAGCCGGGGGCGGGGCAGCTCCTGGGGGCGGGGCTCTAGCCCAGCACGGGTGCTGGGCAGCTCCTGGGGGCGGGGCATCTCCTGGGGGCGGGGCTCTGGCACAGGCCGGGAGCAGGGCAGCTCCTGGGGGCGTGGCTCAGGCTTCTTTGTGAGCCGGGGGTGGGGCAGCTCCTGGGGGCAGGGCTCTGGCACAGCCCGGGGGCGGGGCAGCCCCAGGGGGCGGGGCTCTGGCTCCTTTGGGAGCCGCGGGCGGGGCAGCTCCTGGGGGCGGGGTCTGGCACAGAGCGGGGACGGGGCATCTCCTGGGGGCGGGGCTCTGGCTCTATTGGGAGCCGGGGGAGTGGCAGCTCCTGGGGGCGGGGCTCTGGCACAGCCCGGGGGCGGGGCAGCTCCTGGGGGCGGGGCTCTGGCTCTATTGGGAGCCGGGGGCTGGGCATCTCCTGGGGGCGGGGCTCTGGCACAGCCCGGGGGCGGGGCAGCTCCTGGGGGCAGGGCTCTGGCACAGAGCGGGGGCGGGTCAGCTCTTGGGGGCGGGGCTCTGGCTCCATGGGGAGCCGGGGGCGTGGCAGCTCCTGGGGGCAGGGCTCTTGCACAGCCCGGGGGCGGGGCAGCTCCTGGGAGCGGGACTCTGGCACAAAGCGGGGACGGGGCAGCTCATGGGGGCGGGGCTCTGGCAAAACCCGGGGGCGGGGCATCTCCTGGGGGCGGGGCTCTGGCACAGAGCGGGGACGGGGTAGATCCTGGGGGCGGGGCTCTGGCACAGGCCGGGAGCGGGGCAGCTCCTGGGGGCGGGGCTCAGGCTCCATTGTGAGCCGGGTGCGGGGCACCGCATGGGGGCGGGGCTCTCGCACAGCCCGGGGGCGGGGCAGATCCTGGGGGCGGGGCTCTGGCCCAGCCCGGGGGAGGGGCAGCTCCTGGGGGCGGGGCTCTGACACAGCCCGAGAGCGTGGCAGCTCCTGGGGGCTGGGCTCTAGCCCCATTTTGAGCCGGGGGCGGGGCAGATCCTGGGGGCGGGGCTCTGGCATAGCCAGGGGGCGGTGCATCTCCTGGGGGCGGTGCTCTGGCTCCATTGTGAGCCAGGGGCGTGGCAGCTCCTGGGGGCGGGGCTCTGGGTCATCCCGGGGGCGGGGCAGCTCCTGGGGGCGGGGCTCTGGCATAGCCCGGGGGTGGGGCAGCTCCTGGGGGCGGGACTCTGGTACAAAGCGGGGACGGGGCAGCTCCTGGGGGCGGGGCTCTGGCCCAGCCCGAGAGCGGGGCAGCTCCTGGGGGCTGGGCTCTTTCCCAGCCTGGGGGCGGGGCAGCGCCTGGGGGCGGGGCTCTAGCCCCATTTTGAGCCGGGGGCGGGGCAGCTCCTGGGGGCGGGGCTCTGGCATAGCCAGGGGGCGGTGCATCTCCTGGGGGCGGTGCTCTGGCTCCATTGTGAGCCAGGGGCGGGGCAGCTCCTGGGGGCGGGGCTCTTGGTGAGCCCGGGGGCGGGGCAGCTCCTGGGGGCGGGGCAGCTCCTGGGGGCTGGGCTCTGGCGCAGCCCGGGGGCGGTGCTCTGGCTCCATTGTGAGCCAGGGGCGGGGCAGCTCCTGGGGGCGGGGCTCTGGCCCCATTGTGAGCCGGGGGCGGGGCAGCTCCTGGGGGCGGGGCTCTGGCCCAGCCCGGGTGCTGGGCAGCTCCTGGGCGCGGGGCATCTCCTGGGGGCGGGGCTCTGGCACAGGCCGGGAGCAGGGCAGCTCCTGGGGGCGTGGCTCAGGCTCCATTGTGAGCCGGGGGCGGGGCAGCTCCTGGGAGCAGGGCTCTGGCACAAGGCGGGGACGGGGCAGCTCCTGGGGGCGTGGCTCTGGCTCCATTGTGAGCCAGGGGCGGGGCAGCTCCTGGGGGCGGGGCTCTGGGTCAGCCCGGGGGCGGGGCAGCTCCTGGGGGCGCTGCACCTCCTGGGGGCGGGGCTCTGGCATAGCCCGGGGGCGGGGCAGCTCCTGGGGGCGGGGCTCAGGCTCCATTGTGAGCCGGGAGCGGGGCACCGCATGGGGGCGGGGTTCTGGCACAGCCCGGGGGCGGGGCAGCTCCTGGGGGCGGAGCTCTGGCACAGCCCGGGGGCGGGGCAGCCCCTGGGGGCAGGGCTCTGGCACAGAGCGGGGACGGGGTAGCTCCTGGGGGCGGGGCTCTGGCACAGGCCGGGAGCGGGGCAGCTCCTGGGGGCGGGGCTCAGGCTCCATTGTGAGCCGGGAGCGGGGCACCGCATGGGGGCGGGGTTCTGGCACAGCCCGGGGGCGTGGCAGCTCCTGGGGGCGGGGCTCTGGCACAGCCCGGGGGCGGGGCAGCTCCTGGGGGCGGGGCTCTGGCTCTACTGGGAACCGGGGGCGGGGCATCTCCTGGGGGCCGGGCTCTGGCAGAGCCCGGGGGCGGGGCAGCTCCTGGGGGCGGGGCTCTGGCTCCATTGGGAGCCGGGGGCGGGACAGCTCCTGGGGGCGGGGCTCTGGCATAGCCAGGGGGCGGTGCATCTCCTGGGGGCGGTGCTCTGGCTCCATTGTGAGCCAGGGGCAGGGCAGCTCCTGGGGGCGGGGCTCTGGGTCAGCCCGGGGGCGGGGCAGCTCCTGGGGGCGCTGCACCTCCTGGGGGCGGGTCTCTGGCATAGCCCGGGGGCGGGGCAGCTCCTGGGGGCGGGACTCTGGCACAAAGCCGGGACGGGGAAGCTCCTGGGGGCGGGTCTCTGGCACAGCCCGGGGGCGGTGCTCTGGCTCCATTGTGAGCCAGGGGCGGGGCAGTTCCTGGGGGCGGGGCTCTGGCCCAGCCCGGGGGCGGGGCAGCTCCTGGGGGCGGGGCAGCTCCTGGGGGCGGGGCTCTGACACAGCCCGGGGGCGGGTCAGCTCCTGGGGGCGGGGCTCTGGCCCAGCCCGAGAGCGGGGCAGCTCCTGGGGGCTGGGCTCTGGCATAGCCCGGGGGCGGGGCAGCTCCTGGGGGCGGTGCTCTGGCACAGCCCGGGGGCGGTGCTCTGGCTCCATTGTGAGCCAGGGGCGGGGCAGCTCCTGGGGGCGGGGCTCTGGCCCAGCCCGGGTGCTGGGCAGCTCCTGGGGGCAGGGCATCTCCTGGGGGCGGGGCTCTGGCCCAGGCCGGGAGCAAGGCAGCTCCTGGGGGCGTGGCTCAGGCTCCATTGTGAGCCGGGGGCGGGGCAGCTCCTGGGGGCGGGGCTCTGGCTCCATTGGCAGCCGCGGGCGGGGCAGCTCCTGGGGGCGGGGTCTGGCACAGAGCGGGGACGGGGCATCTCCTGGGGGTGGTGCTCTGGCTCCATTGTGAGCCAGGGGCGGGTCAGCTCCTGGGTGCGGGGCTCTGGCTCCATGGGGAGCCGGGGGCGTGGCAGCTCCTGGGGGCGGGGCTCTGGCACAGCCGTGGGGCGGGACAGCTCCTGGGGGCGGGGCTCTGGCCCCATTGTGAGCCGGGGGCGGGGCAGCTCCTGGGGGCGGGGCTCTGGCCCAGCCCGGGTGCTGGGCAGCTCCTGGGCGCGGGGCATCTCCTGGGGGCGGGGCTCTGGCACAGGCCGGGAGCAGGGCAGCTCCTGGGGGCGTGGCTCAGGCTCCATTGTGAGCCGGGGGCGGGGCAGCTCCTGGGAGCAGGGCTCTGGCACAAGGCGGGGACGGGGCAGCTCCTGGGGGCGGGGCTCTGGCTCCATTGTGAGCCAGGGGCGGGGCAGCTCCTGGGGGCGGGGCTCTGGGTCAGCCCGGGGGCGGGGCAGCTCCTGTGGGCGCTGCACCTCCTGGGGGCGGGGCTCTGGCATAGCCCGGGGGCGGGGCAGCTCCTGGGGGCGGGGCTCAGGCTCCATTGTGAGCCGGGAGCGGGGCACCGCATGGGGGCGGGGTTCTGGCACAGCCCGGGGGCGGGGCAGCTCCTGGGGGCGGAGCTCTGGCACAGCCCGGGGGCGGGGCAGCCCCTGGGGGCAGGGCTCTGGCACAGAGCGGGGACGGGGTAGCTCCTGGGGGCGGGGCTCTGGCACAGGCCGGGAGCGGGGCAGCTCCTGGGGGCGGGGCTCAGGCTCCATTGTGAGCCGGGAGCGGGGCACCGCATGGGGGCGGGGTTCTGGCACAGCCCGGGGGCGTGGCAGCTCCTGGGGGCGGGGCTCTGGCACAGCCCGGGGGCGGGGCAGCTCCTGGGGGCGGGGCTCTGGCTCTACTGGGAACCGGGGGCGGGGCATCTCCTGGGGGCCGGGCTCTGGCAGAGCCCGGGGGCGGGGCAGCTCCTGGGGGCGGGGCTCTGGCTCCATTGGGAGCCGGGGGCGGGGCAGCTCCTGGGGGCGGGGCTCTGGCATAGCCAGGGGGCGGTGCATCTCCTGGGGGCGGTGCTCTGGCTCCATTGTGAGCCAGGGGCAGGGCAGCTCCTGGGGGCGGGGCTCTGGGTCAGCCCGGGGGCGGGGCAGCTCCTGGGGGCGCTGCACCTCCTGGGGGCGGGTCTCTGGCATAGCCCGGGGGCGGGGCAGCTCCTTGGGGCGGGACTCTGGCACAAAGCCGGGACGGGGAAGCTCCTGGGGGCGGGTCTCTGGCACAGCCCGGGGGCGGTGCTCTGGCTCCATTGTGAGCCAGGGGCGGGGCAGTTCCTGGGGGCGGGGCTCTGGCCCAGCCCGGGGGCGGGGCAGCTCCTGGGGGCGGGGCAGCTCCTGGGGGCGGGGCTCTGACACAGCCCGGGGGCGGGTCAGCTCCTGGGGGCGGGGCTCTGGCCCAGCCCGAGAGCGGGGCAGCTCCTGGGGGCTGGGCTCTGGCATAGCCCGGGGGCGGGGCAGCTCCTGGGGGCGGTGCTCTGGCACAGCCCGGGGGCGGTGCTCTGGCTCCATTGTGAGCCAGGGGCGGGGCAGCTCCTGGGGGCGGGGCTCTGGCCCAGCCCGGGTGCTGGGCAGCTCCTGGGGGCAGGGCATCTCCTGGGGGCGGGGCTCTGGCCCAGGCCGGGAGCAAGGCAGCTCCTGGGGGCGTGGCTCAGGCTCCATTGTGAGCCGGGGGCGGGGCAGCTCCTGGGGGCGGGGCTCTGGCTCCATTGGCAGCCGCGGGCGGGGCAGCTCCTGGGGGCGGGGTCTGGCACAGAGCTGGGACGGGGCATCTCCTGGGGGTGGTGCTCTGGCTCCATTGTGAGCCAGGGGCGGGTCAGCTCCTGGGTGCGGGGCTCTGGCTCCATGGGGAGCCGGGGGCGTGGCAGCTCCTGGGGGCGGGGCTCTGGCACAGCCGTGGGGCGGGACAGCTCCTGGGGGCGGGGCTCTGGCTCCATTGGGAGCCGGGGTGGGGCAGCTCCTGGGGGCAGGGCTCTGGCACAGGCCGGGAGCGGGGAAGCTCCTGGGGGCGGGGCTCAGGCTCCATTGTGATTGTTGATGTTCGAGAAGGGAGACAGAGAGGAAAAAAGCTCAGTCCACAGTGACACTAATGAGCATGAATAGCCAATGAGCTTTTTATGTAGCTACTTAGTCAATAGTGAACCATCCTATCATTCTCCCTTTGAAATGATGATGATGATGATGATGTACACTTGACTTTCTATCCCAGTGTGCCATGGACTTCTACAGGTTGCATTAGCCAATCCAACCATTCAGCACTTGCAGTTGGGTACCTCTGTATTGTGCCTGATTCTTGTACAGCTATAAAAGGCTGGTAGATGCAGATACTTTCCCCTCTTTTTAACCACCAATAATAGGAGCCCAGGCCCAGGCTAGGGCTGGAAAGAGAGAGAAAGAGCAGTGGGTTTTCTCTATTGTTTCCTGCTTTCTTTTTCTTGCATAGTTTCTCCTTCACACCAACTTGCTTTAAACATTTTATGAACCTGGCTAGCTCAGTTGGTAGAGCGTCAGACTTTTAATCTACGGGTCCAGGGTTCAAGTCCCTGGTCAGGTGATTAACTACTCACATCTTACAAACTCTCTCTCTTGGGAGTCCTCTTTCATGTTACTTTTTCCCTTCAGGATTTTGCCTTTCCTAAGAAGGGCCTTTTTCTGTGTGGGATTGAAGGGGCAACTTCCTGACCTCCCCTCTGTCCCCGCAGGCTGGAGGAATAAAGGCCTCTGGGCATATAGCAGGTTCCTCCCAGATGGCTGCGTTCTCACCTGGTGGAGGTGGAAGCTCGGTCTCCTTGCCTCTGTTGCTGCCTTCCCGTGAAGGTGCTGATCCGGCTGCCCTGTCTGACGCAGGATGGGAGGGATGTTTGGAGCTTTGGCTTCTGATTGCGGGCTCCCTCCTACAGCAGCGTGAGGAGGGCTCTGTGGGGAGCCTCTCCCGGGCAGAAGGTATCTGGGTGTTGCCAGTCCCTGCCAGGCCTGGGTCCAGCCCAGCGCTGAGGCCTGAAGTATCAGGAGACCGGGGGAGGAGAGAGCAGAACTGGTGGAGCTGGGGAGTGGAGCGCCAGGAGCCGCTCACCCCGCCTTGAGAGCACTTGTGGGGACTGAGCTGTCTTTGGGTAGGGGAGTGATGGGACCCCAGGGGATGGGGACAACAGTCTGGGGTCTCATTCACCCAGGCAAGGAAACACCCCTATGGGGGGGTGCAGATCAGTGACTACGGGACCTGTTGGTGAGCCCCAGATCCAGAATTAACACGGTAGATCCAGACTAACACGGCTACACAGATACAGATCAACACGGCTCCCCCTCTGATACTTTCAATAACTCCATTATCAGTGCCTGGGAGTGTAATTTAAACCACAGGAACAGCCAGACTGGGCTAGACCGAAGGTCCATCTAGCTCCTTATCTTCTCTTCTCACAGTAGCCACTATCAGGTGCCCAAAAGGGACACACCCAGGCACCACTGTGAGGTGAACCCAGGATCTCCTGTTTTCAAGACAGGGGCTTTAACCAGCTAAGCCATAGTGCCCGGCTCTGGCTAAGGCCGGGTATCTGCCCACACCTGACTCCCTGCCAACTCCCCACCCCGGGTTCATCCACTGATCAGGAGCCGTGCGAGGTAACCTCACACCCCAACCGTGTGCCCCAATCCCCTGCCTGAGACTTTAGTCCCCCCAAACCACGAGCCCTTTCTTGGACCCCAAGACCCTCATACCTGGCCCCACCCCAGAGCCTGCACCCCCAGCCCAGAGTCCTGACCCCCTTTTCCACCCCAACCCCCTGCTCCAGCTTGGAGCCCCCCAAACTTGGAGCCCCTCCTGCAGCCCAAACCCCTCATCCCTGGCCCCACCTTGCAGCCTTCACCCCTACACCTCAATCTCCTGCCCAAGCCTAGAGCCCCCCTCACACCCTGAACCCCTCATTCTCTGCCCCACACTGCAGCCTTCACCCCTGCACCCCAACCCTCTGCCTCAGCCCTGAGCCCCTCCCAAACCCCTCATGCCCAGCTCCGTTGGCTCGTGGGCATCAACAATTTTCTTCAGTTGGGTCACCAGAAAAAAAATTTGAAACCCACTGCCTTAGAGAGGGAGGGAAAGGGGAGGGGAGTCACACGACAACAGTCAACCTGTGGAGCTTTCTCCCAGAGGATGTTGTGAAGGCCAAGACTAGAACAGGGCTCAAAAAAGAACTAGATACGTTCATGGAGGACAGGGCCAGCAATGGCTATTAGCCAGGCTGGGCAGGGATGGTGTCTCTAGCCTCTGTTAGCCAGGAGCTGGGAATAGGCAACAGGGGATGGATCACTTGATGATTCACTTTTCTGGGGCCCCTGGCATTGGCCAGTCAGAAGACAGGACACTGGGCTGGATGGACCTTTGGTGAAACTCCCCCAGAGCTCTCCTGCCGTTGGCACTTTGCCCTCACTGCTCAGATTGAAACTTGTGCAGTGAGACAGGTCAGCCACATCCCAGCTGGGTGTGAGCAAAGCAGCCAGGTGAAAGGCAAACCTGGAGATGCTGGGGATTGAACCCAGTACCTCATACATGCAAAGCACGCGCTCTACCACTGAGCTACATCTCCAAACAGACCTGATTTCCTGCGTGTTCACACTCAGAGCCTGCCTCCTTCCACAGCAGCCTCCCCCCCGCCCCACCCCCCGATCATGCTCTTGTGGAGGTTGCTGGTTCTTTGGGGTCACTTTGCACAAGGGCCAGATTCTATGTGTGGGGCAGAGAGAGTGTGAGCCCTGGACTCAGGGTGCAGAGATACACTCAGCCTCTGCCCTGTATTGGGGGGGTGCTGCCATGGTGTGTGTGTGTGGGGGGGAGGGGCTCTGTGGACAGCTCAATCCCTGCCCCTGGTGGCAGAAGTGGGGTGGGGAGCACCAGGTATTTCTAGGATCTGCTATTTCCACCGGCCTGTAAAGTCCGGCTTTCCCCAGCACATTCACTGCGGTGCAATTGGGTCCCTGTGTCTATGGCTGAACAGCAAAGAATCGCTCCCGGTTTCCCGTCTCTCTCCAGCGTGATTAGCCTGTGTCGGTGGTTAATGAGGTGGATCTAGCTGTAGATTGTTATTCATTCCCCACCTGGACAGTTCACACAGTCCCTGTCCCATGCAGATCTCCAGCACCGCAGTTTTCCCACTATCAGCAGTTGGGTTTTCCCTGAGGCCGTGAGATTTTCAGGGTCCTTTTTTCCCTCCACCTGGAGTGAACTCAGCTTTCCCCCCATCCCAGACACTCCATGAAATAACAACAGCAGCACTAAGGAGAAGGGGCGGGAACATCTCACTGGCAGGGCTGGATGGGCCCAGGGCCCCCTGCTCGTCCATTGGTTCCATTGCAGAAGAGGACGGGTCCAGGGAATTTGCCCCCCTGCTTTGCAGAAGGGACAGAGACAGATCTCGCTGTTTCTGGGTCTGTGCAGAGAAAATTGTGCTTCTGTCTGAAAGAGAGGCGGGAAATGGCCCCATGGTGGGACAATATCCTCAGGATTAAGAGCAAAGGACTCAGGCTGAGAACTGATTTAACTCCACTCATCTGGGATTTAACAAATTGTCTTCCATGGAGAAGCTGGGACCTTGTGACATTGATCCAGACTCGGGGGGTTGGGCTGATTTAACTCCCTGGCCGGCCGCCGCCTCAGCCACCTCTTGCCCCATGGCCTCGGCTCTTGGCCCTCTGCTGATTGCTCCTTGCTGGATTGCCCAGAGCAAAAAGGAAGACGTGCAGGTCTAGCACACAATGGTTTTGATCCATCAACCACTGGGTTTTGGGCCCAGCCCACTTCTGCTGCGCCCCCCTGCTGGGTCTTCAGCCCCAGCTCCAGCATCCGGCCTAGCGCCTTGTGAGCTCTAGCGCTGGCAGGGAGATGTGCCGGCTGCTCGGAGCAGCCTTGGTAACAGCAGTTTTGTTTCTGTGTGTCTCTGTGGCGCAATGGGTCAGCGCGTTGGGCTGTTAACCGAAAGGCTGGTGGTTCGAGCCCACCCAGGGATGGTAATAATCTGATGTTGCTTCTTAAGGGACTGTTTTGCTGCCTCAAAGACGCCTCCCAGCAGCTGTTTGCCCGGGCCCCTGCCCAGCCCCCTGCACCACTCCCTGCCCGTGCCAGAGCTCGCAAGGCACCAGCCTGGAGCCAGGGCCGCTGGGTGCTGCTTACGAAAAGCCAGCAGAGGGACACAGGGGAACTGTGCTGTGCCCATAACACAGAGGTGGATTAATCAAACCCTCTTCTGCTAGCACCGGGCCTCCCGCTTCCTACCCTGGGCCTGCAAGCGAGGGGGCGGCTTGCACAGCGCCAAGAGTCTCACCTGGGAGGCAGGAGGCGGCTGACGCCTGCTGGGGAGCTCCCAGAAGTGATTAAGGGACAGAGACTCCTAAGTGCCCAGAGTAACTAGGGTTTGGGGTTCACGAGGCCGGTAAGGGGGTCGCTATGTCGGCCTTGTAACCCTGGGTGTCAGGTCGCTGTGCAGCTTTGATCTAGAGCTCTGATCCCAACATCCCACCAGCAGCCCACAGCCTCCCCCTGGGTCTGCCCCACCTGGTTACTCCTCACAGGCTGACCTGACCCCGCTTCCAGCCCTGGATTCGCCCCCCAATCATCCTACAGCCACTCAGAGCCACAGCCGTCGGGGTGCTGACGGAGGGAGGGGTGACTCTGGGGTGGGGTTCTTCTCTAAAGATGGCTGCAGAAAGGTGGGGCTCAGCTCTGTCAGCGACTTGCCCAGTTGCCTCGCTGACAGGGGATGTGACATTTCTGTAAGGCGCACTGGCAGCGGGGTGGATGTGGCTGCTGCCGCAGGCCTGGCTTTAACGCCTGGTGCTTCCTCACCTGCTTGGCTGTCTGGGGCCTTTGGTGCCGCCCTGCCGGCCGTCCCTCCCAGCTGTGAGAGAAGCGGGCTGGTGGCTCAAAGGGTTTTGCTGGGGCTGTCGGTGAGGGGCAATCGCTGGCTGAGGATGGCTCCGTGGAAGAGCTGAGCTTTGCATGTCGTTCCGGCCTGTGGTCTCCTCTGTCATGTGGCAGTGAGTTCCACAGCTCCAGGGGGAGCTCTGCCTCCTGTACGGAAAAGCCTCCCTGTCTGGGTGAGCTGGTGGGATGCGGCTGTCAGGAGAAGTCGTGGTGGCAGGAGAAGGGACGATCTCCCTGGTGGAGACGGTTTGGACAGCGGCTGGAGCCTGGCCCTGGGCTCTGTGAGAGGAGCCGGAGCAGGGAGCGGGTGCTGGGGTGACCTGTGGGGCAGAGCAGGGAGCGGGTGCTGGGGTGACCTGTGGGGCAGAGCAGGGAGTGGATGCTGGGGTGACCTGTGGGGCAAAGCAGGGAGCGGGTACTGGGGTGACCTGTGGGGCAGAGCAGGGAGCAGCGGCAGACTGAACCAGCTGGAGCTGCTCAGGGCGTGTCGGTCCATCCCCAGCTGCCATAAGGAGCCGTAGATCTCGCAGAGAGGTGGGGGCAGGGCCGTCCTTAGCCATGGGCAGAACAGACGGGCACGTAGGGCACCGCTATGCCTGGGGCACCAGACACTCTGCCGGGAGCCGGGAGGGAAGGGAAGCCGTGGGGCAGGTAGGAGCAGCGCTGGGTCCTAGAGAGAGCCCAATGCGCTGCCTGCAGCACAGTCTGGGGAGGGGATTGGCTGCTGTGGTCTCTGGGAAGGGGGGAGGAGCTCACCTGTGAGTGTGACTCTCCCCGGCGTGAGGGAGGCAGGCTGGGCGGCTCTGGCAGTGTCCTTTGTTGCCCCCCATAACATCCATTCTTCTCCCCCCCCACAGAGCACCCCCCTTTCCCCTCCCCCCCACGGAGCACCCCTCTCTCCCCCCTCCCCTCCGGCAGGGCTGGGTTGGGTGAGTTGCTGGGGCGGGGGGCTGGCTGCGTGCTGAGGAAGTAAAAATGAAAGTAAGTCACTTCCTCGGCAGCCAGCGCAAGCAACAGGGGCCGGCTGGAATTACCACCCCCAGATGGCTGGGCTGGGGACAGGGTGACCAGAGAACATGTGTGAAAAACCAGGACAGGGGGTTGGTAGGGTGACCAGATGTCCCACTTGCATAGGGACAGTCCCAATTTTAGGGTCTTTTCTTTATATAGGCTCCTATTACCCCCCCACCCGATTTTTCACCCTTGCTGTCTGGTCACCCTCGGTGGGGGGTAATTGGTGCCTATATAAGACAAAGCCCCAAATAGCGGACGTGGCCCTATAAAATCAGGACATCTGGTCACCCTCGCTGGGGAGCGTCTCTCCCCCGGGCTGGCAGCGATCCACCTCATCCGGGGGGAGCTGCGCAGGGCAGGATGAGCGGCTGTGGGTCCGTGGGTGCCCGTCCCTGAGATCAGATGCTGGGCTAAATTCCCCATGGTCCGTGGGGCTGGCGGTGGTGCCCAGTGGCCTGTGATCGGACCTGAGGGTTTGCTGCTGCTGTTGCCGCTCTGCTCCCCAAGAGATGGATCTGGGGGTCCTGCAGCTTTCACCGATCTCCTCCTCTCCGGCAGCTGTTGGACCAGCAGCTGGGGGGTGAGCCCAGCACGGAAGCAGAACTGTGTTGCCATTTACATGGTCATTTAACAACTTTGTTTGCCAAAAATGCTTGCCAACAATCTGAATCCAATTTCAATATTTTAAAAAAAATCAATAGCTTAGCCACAAACAGAAATTTAAGTTGTTGACAATTATCTGTGACAAGTTTGGTTTGGGGCAGGGACTGGGCCAGTTTTCATCAGAGAAACAAAAAATGTTGACTGGCTCTAGCCCTGTTCCTGCTCTTCTATGGGAAGCACATTGCCCTGACTAGCCAGCAGGCGGGGCAATTCTAGGGGGGCACAGCAATGGGGGGGCATGGCCCCATCAGTTTTAAAAGGAGGGCTCTGCAATTCCCATGGATACGTCTCACGCCACCGTGGTTCTGCTGCAGCCCCAGGTAAGCAATGGGTTCGGGATGCTGGGTAAAGATTTCCTCTTTCTCCATCCCCGGCCACGCGTGCAGCCTGCAGGAGGGAAGGGCTGGAACATGTTTGCCCAAAAAGTAGCTCTTGTGGTACGCAGGAGGCCTGTGATATGTAGGGGGTCAGATTAGATGTTCTAATGGTCTCTTCTGACCATAAAGTCTACTAATTTCTGAAAAAGTGAGTGTAGCATTGGGAGCAGCCTCTGATGTTTTCCTGTCTAGCCGGCTTGCTTCCTAGAATGGACACTCATTGAGTGGGGTGATCCCCAGGGAGCAGCTCAAACCTCCCAAGTGTCTGGCCAGCGGCAGGACATTAGCACTGCAGGGGAGGGGTGGGTGAGGCAGTGACATCACAAAGGCCGTTTGCAGGACCTCGGCCTATTGGTCAAAGGTGGTGGGGAGGCGGTGACCTCACAGAGAGATGCTGACATCAGCCAGGCCAGGCCAGGGGCGCAGGGCCAGGGAAACCTCGGAGACCCCCGTGGCTTTGCTTCAGCAAGTCTCCTTGTCGGGGTCTCTCTCGGAGGACTGAGAGAGTATTAGGGTTCACGTACGTGAGCGCGAGGAGGAACCTCTTTGGAGTTTTCTCCTTTCCTTTTACGGACTTTCCTAGAAAACAGACGTCCCTGGTTAGAAGGTACGAGCCTCCGAGAGGTTTGGAACCTGTTCAGTCTGATCCATCTGGTGCCAGCTGAATTCCAGGCATGCAAAACAGTCGCTTCAGGTGGCAGAATTTTATTCCCCACTTGGGATTTTGTCCCTCAGAATCACTGGGGACATTAGGGTTTGTCCTTTTTGTTTGACCTTTTCCTCCATCCCTCCCTCCTTTCTCTTCACCTCTTACTTCTTTTGTCCTTTCCCCTGTTCCCCTCCCACCACCAGGGGAGGTGTAGGGGTGTGAGTGTCTGGTGGGGGGTGCTCTGCAGATCCCATTGTGTGTGGTCTACCCAAAAATGTGGGGCTGAAATAGTGCTCGGACAGTGACCCCACCGGTGACCTGGGCCGTCCTTCGGGCTCTCTGGTGAGAACCCTCAGCCTCCCACCCCTCAGTCTCTGCCCGGATTGGCTGAGCAGGGAGTTATTGACAGGGAGGAGACTCGGGTCTGTGACAGACCCCCCCCCAGAGCCCAGCTCCCCAGCCAGGTGCCCCAGACCCCCCCCCCGAGCCAAGACCCCCAGCCAGGGGCCCCAGACCGCCCCCCCCGAGCCCAGACCCCCAGCCAGGGGCCCCAGACCCCCGCCAGAGCCCAGACCCCCAGCCAGGGGCCCCAGACCCCCTCCGAGCCCAGACCCCCAACCAGGGCCCCAGACGCCCCCCCCCACGAGCCCAGACCCCCAGCCAGGGGCCCCAGACCACCCCCCCCGAGCCCAGACCCCCAGCCAGGGGCCCCAGACCCCAGCAAGGGGCCCGAGACCACCTCCGAGCCCAGACCCCCAGCCACGGCCACAGACCCGCCCCCGAGCACAGACCCCCAGCCAGGGTCCCGAGACCCCTCCGAGCCCAGACCCCCAGCCCAGGGGCCCCAGACCCCCCCCAGAGCCCAGACCCACAGCCAGGGGCCCCAGACCCCCCCCAGAGCCAAAACCCCCAGCCAGGGGACCCAGACCGCCCCCCCCAGAGCCAAGACCATCAGCCAGGGGACCCAGACCCCCCCCCCAGAGCCCAGACCCCCAGCCAGGGGCCCCAGACCCCCCCCGAGCCCAGACCCCAGCCAGGGGCCCCAGACCCTCCCCCCCGAGCCCAGACCCCCAGCCAGGGGCCCCAGACCGTCCCCCCCGAGCCCAGACCCCCAGCCAGGGGCCCCAGACCCCCGCCAGAGCCCGGGGCCCCAGACCGTCCCCCCCGAGCCCAGACCCCCAGCCAGGGGCCCCAGACCCCCGCCAGAGCCCGGGGCCCCAGACCCCCGCCCCCAGAGCCCAGACCTCCAGCCAGGGGACCCAGACCCCCGCCCCCAGAGCCCAGACCCCCAGCCAGGGGACCCAGACCCCCCCCAGAGCCCAGACCCCCAGCCAGGGGCCACAGACACCCCCCCCCCAGAGCCCGGACCCCCACCCAGAGGCCCAAGACCCCCGACCCCCAGCCAGGGCCCCAGACCCCGCCCCCGAGCCCAGACCCCCAGCCAGGCGCCCCAGACCCCCTCCGAGCCCAGACCCCCAGCCAGGGCCCCAGACCCCCCCCCCAGCCCAGACCCCCAGCCAGGGCCCCCAGTCCACCCCAGAGCCCAGCCCCCCAGCCAGGGACCCCAGAGCCCAGCCCCCCAGCCACGGGCCCCAGACCCCACCAGAGCCCAGACCCCCAGCCTGGGGCCCCAGACCCCCACCAGAGCCCAGACCCCCAGCCAGGGGCCCCAGACCCCCGCCCCCAGAGCCGAGACCCCCAGCCAGGGGCCCCAGACCCCCGCCCCCAGAGCCCAGACCCCCAGCCAGGGGCCCCAGACCCCCGCCCCCAGAGCCCAGAGCCCCAGCCAGGGGCCCCAGACCACCCCCCAGAGCCCAGACCCCCACCCAGAGGCCCAAGACCCCCGACCCCCAGCCAGGGGCCCCAGACCCCCCCCAGAGCCCAGACCCATAGCCAGGGGCGCCAGACCCCCCCCGAGCCCAGACCCCCAGCCCAGGGGCCCCAGACCCCGCCCCCGAGCCCAGACCCCCAGCCAGGGCCCCAGAACCCGCCCCCGAGCCCAGACCCCCAGCCAGGGCCCCAGAACCCGCCCGGAGCCCAGACCCCCAGCCAGGGCCCCAGACCCCCCCCCCGGAGCCCAGACTCCCAGCCAGGGGCCCCAGACCCCCCCCAGCCCAGACCCCCAGCCAGGGGCCCCAGTCCACCTCAGATCCCAGCCCCCCAGCCAGGGCCCCAGACCCCTCCAGAGCCCAGCACCCAGCCAGGGGCCCCAGACCCCTCCAGAGCCCAGACCCACAGCCACGAAACCCAGACCCCCCCCAGAGCCCAGACCCCAAGCCAGGGGCCCCAGACCCCCCCCCAGAGCCCAGACCCCCAGCCAGGGCCCCAGACCCCCCCCAGAGCCCAGACCCCCAGCCAGGGGCCCCAGACACCCCCAGAGCCCAGACCCCCAGCCAGGGGCCCCAGACCCCCCCCCCGAGCCCAGACCCCGAGCCAGGGGCCCCAGACCCCCAGCCAGGGGCCCCAGAACCCCCCCCAGAGCCCAGACCCCCAGCCAGGGGCTCCAGACACCCCCAGAGCCCAGACCCCCAGCCAGGGGCCCCAGACCCTCCCCCCCCCGAGCCCAGACCGTGAGCCAGGGGCCCCAGACCCGCCCCCCCGAGCCCAGACCCCAGCCAGGGGCCCCAGACCCCCACCAGAGCCCAGACCACCAGCCAGGGGCCCCAGACCCCCCCCCAGAGCCCATACCCCGAGTCAGGGGCCCCAGACCCACCCCCCCCCGAGCCCAGACCCCGAGTCAGGGGCCCAGACCCCCCCCCCCCGAGCCCAGACCCCGAGTCAGGGGCCCCAGACCCCCCATCCCCGAGCCCAGACCCCGAGCCAGGGGCCCCAGACCCCCCCTCCCCGAGCCCAGACCCCGAGCCAGGGGCCCCAGACCCCCCCCCGAGCCCAGACCCCGAGTCAGGGGCCCCAGACCCCCTCCCCGAGCCCAGACCACCAGTCAGGGGCCCCAGACCCCCCCCGAGCCCAGACCCCCAGCCAGGGGCCCCAGACCCCCAGCCAGGGGCCCCAAACCCCCCCCCCGCAGAGCCCAGACCCCCAGACAGGGGCCACAGACCCGCCCCCAGAGCCCAGACCCCCACCAAGAGGCCCAAGACCCCCGACCCCCAGCCAGGGGCCCCAGACCTCCCCAGAGCCCCAGCCAGGGGCCCCAGACCCCGCCCCCGAGCCCAGACCCCCAGCCAGGCGCCCCAGAACCCCTCCGAGCCTAGACCCCCAGCCAGGGGCCCAGACCACCCCCCCGAGCCCAGACCCCCAGCAGGGGCCCCAGACCCCCCCAGCCCAGACCCCCAGCCAGGGGCCCCAGTCCACCCCAGAGCCCAGACCCCCAGCCAGGGGCCCCAGACCCCTCCAGAGCCCAGCACCCAGCCAGGGGCCCCAGACCCCTCCAGAGCCCAGACCCTGAGCCAGGGGCCCCAGACCCGCCTCCCCGAGCCCAGACCCCAGCCAGGGGCCCCAGACCCCCGCCAGAGCCCAGACCCCCAGTTAGGGGCCCAGACCGCTCCCCGAGCCCAGACACCAGCCAGGGGCCCCAGACCCCCGCCAGAGCCCAGACCCCCAGCCAGGGGCCCCAGACCGCTCCCAGAGCCCAGACCCACAGCCAGGGGCCCCAGACCCCCGCCCCCAGAGCCCAGAACCCCAGCCAGGGGCCCCAGACCCCCCTGCAGAGCCCAGACACCCAGCCAGGGGCCCCAGACCACGCCCAGAGCCCAGACCCCCAGCCAGGGGCCCCAGACCGCCCACCCCGAGCCCAGATGCCTAGCCAGGGGCCCCAGACCCCACCCCAGGGGCCCCAGGCCCTCCCCCCGAGCCCAGACCCCGAGCCAGGGGCCACAGACCCCCCCCCCCCCGAGCCCAGACCCCAGCCAGGGGCCCCAGACACCCGCCACAGCCCAGACCCCCAGCCAGGGGCCCCAGACCGCCCCAAGAGCCCAGACCCACAGCCAGGGGCCCCAGACCCCCTTCGAGCCCAGACCCCCAGCCAGGGCCCCAGACCCCCCCCAACACAGACCCCGAGCCAGGGGCCACAGACCCCCCCAGAGCCCACCGTGACCCAGGGGCCTCAGACCTCCCCCAGAGCCCAGACCCCCAGCCAGGGGCCCCCAGACCCCCCCCCCGAACACAGACCCCCGAGCCAGGGGCCACAGACCCCCCCCCGAGCCCAGACCCCAGCCAGGGCCCCAGACCTCCCCCCCCGAGCCCAGACCCCCAGCCAGGTGACCCAGACCCCCGCTAGAGCCCAGACACCCAGCCAGAGGTCACAGACCCCCCAGCCAGGCGCCCCTGACCCCCAGCCAGGCGCCCCATACCGCCTCCGAGCCCAGACCCCCAGCCAGGGCCTCAGACCCCCCCCCGAGCCCAGACCCCCAGTGAGGGGCCCCAGACCCCCCCCAGAGCCCAGACCCCAGCCAGGGGCCCGAGACCCCCTCCGAGCCCAGACCCCCAGCCAGGGGACCCAGACCCCCCCAGAGCCCAGACCCATAGCCAGGGGCCCCAAACCCCCCCCGAGCCCAGACCCCCAGACCCCCCCCGAGCCCAGACCCCAGCCAGGGGCCACAGACCCCGCCCCCGAGCCCAGACCCCCAGCCAGGGCCCCAGACCCCCCCCGGAGCCCAGACCCCCAGCCCGGGCCCCAGACCCCCCCGGAGCCCAGACCCCCAGCCAGGGGCCCCAGACCCCCCCCAGCCCAGACCCCCAGCCAGGGGCCCCAGTCCACCCCAGATCCCAGCCCCCCAGCCAGGGCCCCAGACCCCCTCCAGAGCCCAGCACCCAGCCAGGGGCCCCAAACCCCTCCCGAGTCCAGACCCTGAGCCAGGGGCCCCAGACCCCCCAGAGCCCAGACCCACAGCCACGAAACCCAGACCCGCCCCCAGAGCCCAGACCCCAAGCCAGGGGCCCCAGACCCCCCCCCCCAGAGCCCAGACCCCCAGCCAGGGGCCCCAGACCCTCCCCAGAGCCAGACCCCCAGCCAGGGGCCACAGACACCCCCCCCCAGAGCCCGGACCCCCACCCAGAGGCCCAAGACCCCCGACCCCCAGCCAGGGGCCCCAGACCCCGCCCCCGAGCCCAGACCCCCAGCCAGGCGCCCCAAGACCCCCTCCGAGCCCAGACCCCCAGCCAGGGCCCCAGACCCCCCCCCCAGCCCAGACCCCCAGCCAGGGCCCCCAGTCCACCCCAGAGCCCAGCCCCCCAGCCAGGGACCCCAGAGCCCAGCCCCCCAGCCACGGGCCCCAGACCCCCACCAGAGCCCAGACCCCCAGCCTGGGGCCCCAGACCCCCACCAGAGCCCAGACCCCCAGCCAGGGGCCCCAGACCCCCGCCCCCAGAGCCGAGACCCCCAGCCAGGGGCCCCAGACCCCCGCCCCCAGAGCCCAGACCCCCAGCCAGGGGCCCCAGACCCCCGCCCCCAGAGCCCAGACCCCCAGCCAGGGGCCCCAGACCACCCCCCAGAGCCCAGACCCCCCACCCAGAGGCCCAAGACCCCCGACCCCCAGCCAGGGGCCCCAGACCCCCCCCAGAGCCCAGACCCATAGCCAGGGGCCCCAGACCCCCCCCGAGCCCAGACCCCCAGCCAGGGGCCCCAGACCCCGCCCCCGAGCCCCAGACCCCCAGCCAGGGCCCCAGAACCCGCCCCCGAGCCCAGACCCCCAGCCAGGGCCCCAGAACCCCCCGGAGCCCAGACCCCCAGCCCAGGGCCCCAGACCCCCCCCCGGAGCCCAGACTCCCAGCCAGGGGCCCCAGACCCCCCCCAGCCCAGGACCCCCAGCCAGGGGCCCCAGTCCACCTCAGATCCCAGCCCCCCAGCCAGGGGCCCCAGACCCCTCCAGAGCCCAGCACCCAGCCAGGGGCCCCAGACCCCTCCAGAGCCCAGACCCACAGCCACGAAACCCAGACCCCCCCCCAGAGCCCAGACCCCAAGCCAGGGGCCCCAGACCCCCCCCCAGAGCCCAGACCCCCAGCCAGGGGCCCCAGACCCCCCCCAGAGCCCAGACCCCCAGCCAGGGGCCCCAGACACCCCCAGAGCCCAGAGCCCCAGCCAGGGGCCCCAGACCCCCCCCCCGAGCCCAGACCCCGAGCCAGGGGCCCAGACCCCCAGCCAGGGGCCCCAGACCCCCCCAGAGGGCAGACCCCCAGCCAGGGGCTCCAGACACCCCCAGAGCCCAGACCCCCAGCCAGGGGCCCCAGACCCTCCCCCCCGAGCCCAGACCGTGAGCCAGGGGCCCCAGACCCGCCCCCCCGAGCCCAGACCCCAGCCAGGGGCCCCAGACCCCCACCAGAGCCCAGACCACCAGCCAGGGGCCCCAGACCCCCCCCCAGAGCCCATACCCCGAGTCAGGGGCCCCAGACCCACCCCCCCGAGCCCAGACCCGAGTCAGGGGCCCCAGACCCCCCCCCCCCGAGCCCAGACCCCGAGTCAGGGGCCCCAGATCCCCCCTCCCCGAGCCCAGACCCCGAGCCAGGGGCCCCAGACCCCCCCTCCCCGAGCCCAGACCCCGAGCCAGGGGCCCCAGACCCCCCCCCGAGCCCAGACCCCGAGTCAGGGGCCCCAGACCCCCTCCCCGAGCCCAGACCACCAGTCAGGGGCCCCAGACCCCCCCCCGAGCCCAGACCCCCAGCCAGGGGCCCCAGACCCCCAGCCAGGGGCCCCAAACCCCCCCCCGCAGAGCCCAGACCCCCAGACAGGGGCCACAGACCCGCCCCCAGAGCCCAGACCCCCACCCAGAGGCCCAAGACCCCCGACCCCCAGCCAGGGGCCCCAGACCTCCCCAGAGCCCCAGCCAGGGGCCCCAGACCCCGCCCCCGAGCCCAGACCCCCAGCCAGGCGCCCCAGAACCCCTCCGAGCCTAGACCCCCAGCCAGGGCCCAGACCACCCCCCCGAGCCCAGACCCCCAGCCAGGGGCCCCCGACCCCCCCCAGCCCAGCCCCCAGCCAGGGGCCCCAGTCCACCCCAGAGCCCAGACCCCCAGCCAGGGGCCCCAGACCCCTCCAGAGCCCAGCACCCAGCCAGGGGCCCAGACCCCTCCAGAGCCCAGACCCTGAGCCAGGGGCCCCAGACCCGCCTCCCCGAGCCCAGACCCCAGCCAGGGGCCCCAGACCCCCGCCAGAGCCCAGACCCCCAGTTAGGGGCCCAGACCGCTCCCCGAGCCAGACACCAGCCAGGGGCCCCAGACCCCCGCCAGAGCCCAGACCCCCAGCCAGGGGCCCCAGACCGCTCCCAGAGCCCAGACCCACAGCCAGGGGCCCCAGACCCCCGCCCCCAGAGCCCAGAACCCCAGCCAGGGGCCCCAGACCCCCCTGCAGAGCCCAGGACACCCAGCCAGGGGCCCCAGACCACGCCCAGAGCCCAGACCCCCAGCCAGGGGCCCCAGACCGCCCACACCGAGCCCAGACCCCGAGCCAGGGGCCACAGACCCCCCCCCCGAGCCCAGACCCCAGCCAGGGGCCCCAGACACCCGCCAGAGCCCAGACCCCCAGCCAGGGGCCCCAGACCGCCCCAAGAGCCCAGACCACAGCCAGGGGCCCCAGACCCCTTCGAGCCCAGACCCCCAGCCAGGGCCCCAGACCCCCCCCCAACACAGACCCCGAGCCAGGGGCCACAGACCCCCCCAGAGCCCACCGTGACCCAGGGGCCTCAGACCTCCCCCAGAGCCCAGACCCCCAGCCAGGGGCTCCAGACCCCCCCCCCGAACACAGACCCCCGAGCCAGGGGCCACAGACCCCCCCCCGAGCCCAGACCCCAGCCAGGGGCCCCAGACCTCCCCCCCCCGAGCCCAGACCCCCAGCCAGGTGACCCAGACCCCGCTAGAGCCCAGACACCCAGCCAGAGGTCACAGACCCCCCAGCCAGGCGCCCCTGACCCCCAGCCAGGCGCCCCATACCGCCTCCGAGCCCAGACCCCCAGCCAGGGCCTCAGACCCCCCCCCCCGAGCCCAGACCCCCAGTGAGGGGCCCCAGACCCCCCCCAGAGCCCAGACCCCCAGCCAGGGGCCCGAGACCCCTCCGAGCCCAGACCCCCAGCCAGGGGACCCAAGACCCCCCCCAGCCCAGACCCATAGCCAGGGGCCCCAACCCCCCCCCGAGCCCAGACCCCCAGACCCCCCCGAGCCCAGACCCCCAGCCAGGGGCCACAGACCCCGCCCCCGAGCCCAGACCCCCAGCCAGGGCCCCAGACCCCCCCCCGGAGCCCAGACCCCCAGCCAGGGCCCCAGACCCCCCCCCGGAGCCCAGACCCCCAGCCAGGGGCCCCAGACCCCCCCCAGCCCAGACCCCCAGCCAGGGGCCCCAGTCCACCCCAGATCCCAGCCCCCCAGCCAGGGGCCCCAAGACCCCTCCAGAGCCCAGCACCCAGCCAGGGGCCCCAAACCCCTCCAGAGTCCAGACCCTGAGCCAGGGGCCCCAGACCCCCCCAGAGCCCAGACCCACAGCCACGAAACCCAGACCCGCCCCCAGAGCCCAGACCCCAAGCCAGGGGCCCCAGACCCCCCCACCCCAGAGCCCAGACCCCCAGCCAGGGGCCCCAGACCCTCCCCAGAGCCCAGACCCCCAGCCAGGGGCCCCAGACACCCCCCCGAGCCCAGACCCCCAGCCAGGGGCCCCAGAACCCCCCCCAGAGCCCAGACCCCCAGCCAGGGGCCCCAGACCCTCCCCCCCCGAGCCCAGACCGCGAGCCAGGGGCCCCAGACTCGCCCCCCGAGCCCAGACCCCAGGCAGGGGCCCCAGACCCCCGCCAGAGCCCAGACCACCATCCAGGGGCCCCAGACCCCCCCCAGAGCCCAGACCACCAGCCAGGGGCCCCAGACCCCCCCCCAGAGCCCAGACCCCGAGTCAGGGGCCCCAGACCCCCCCCAGAGCCCAGACCCCGAGTCAGGGGCCCCAGACCCCCCCCCCCCCGAGCCCAGACCCGAGCCAGGGGCCCCAGACCCCCCCGAGCCCAGACCCCCAGTCAGGGGCCCCAGACCCCCCCCCCGAGCCCAGACACCCAGCCAGGGGCCCCAGACCCCCAGCCAGGGGCCACAGACCCCTCCCCGCAGAGCCCAGACCCCCAGACAGGGGCCACAGACCCCCCCCCAGAGCCCAGACCCCCACCCAGAGGCCAAGACCCCCGACCCCCAGCCAGGGGCCCCAGACCTCCCCCAGAGCCCCAGCCAGGGGCCGCAGACCCCGCCCCCGAGCCCCAGACCCCCAGCCAGGGGCCCAGACCCACCCCCCCCGAGCCCAGACCCCAGCCAGGGGCCCCAGACCCCCCCCAGCCCAGACCCCCAGCCAGGGGCCCCAGTCCACCCCATAGCCCAGCCCCCCAGCCAGGGCCCCAGACCCCCTCCAGAGCCCAGCACCCAGCCAGGGGACCCAAACCCCCCCCCCCCCGAGCCCAGACCCCCAGCCAGGTGACCCAGACCCCCGCCCCCAGAGCCCAGAACCCCCA